>JBBPCX010067271.1:7500-13473 GCA_037974365.1 Hydrocynus forskahlii | reverse complement strand
GTGTGGGAACAGTGTGTAGAGGAGCAGTGTGTGGGGGGAGCAGTGTGTGGGGGGAGCAGTGTGTGTGGTAGCAGTGTGTGTAGTGGAGCGGTACGTGGAGGAGCAGTGTGGGGGTAGTAGTGTGTGGCGACAGTATTTTGCTCAAGGGTCTCACAGTGGTGTCCCTAGCAGTCCTGGGATTCAAACCCATGACCTTCTGGTCACAGGGGCAACTCCCTCACCACTAGGCTTCCAGCTTCCCCAGATAAAGTAAAAGACAGAAGTTTATTTATCCTGAGGGAAACTCGTAGCATGCTCAGTGCAACAAGAGAAAATAAATGATAATATGAGATAATAATAAAATATATAAAAATAATAATAAACAATAGTGCAACACAGTGTAATAATGAGAGTGTAACATTGACACTGCTGTGCAAAGATTTACTGTAGCAGCAGATCAGGAGTTTATAGTTTATGAAAGTGGCTTAGTGTTCATTCAAAAAATTAATGTGGTAAAATAGCAGCAGGGACATTCATATTCAAAGTATCATCTGCTGCTCTAATCGAAATAAAAAATGAATAAATAAGCTTTAGACTCCGAGGGCATAGTGCTGGAAACAAAACTGGCTCAGTGGTGCTACACACAAAACAGTATAAAAATCTTGAAAGGCAGAGAGTATAGGGAAAAATGTCAAATAGACATAAAACATTATAGGTGGACAGAAATACTATAGATAAATAACTTCATCCTAAAATGCTAAATTGACTAAATTAATTTACATTTCCTCTCTTTAGATGGTTCCGCTTCGTTACACGCGAAGCAAATTTATTTTTTCTGTGCTTTCCTGTAGTGTGCTTTTATTAGGCTTGAGGTACATTAAACAGCCTGAGTCTGTGATTATGAGGATTGGATGTTAATATTGGGGTTTAAAAGCTCATTTTATGTGTGTAAGGCAGGTTTCTAAATTTCACAAACGGTACTGAATATACGAGTCATGAATCGGTTCACTGAATCACTTCCCTTCCGAAAGTCTGTGTCTCCAGGAGGGCGGTGGCATGTTATGGGCGTGGCTTAAGAAAACTGCACATTTTCTATTGGCTTATCCGTGGCCTTGCACAGCCCACTACTGGTATATGTCATTGATTACAACCCGCCCACTTTTCCTTTTTCTGACCGTGTCCCGAATCGACTCCCCGATTTAAAATGTTTGTGCACTGATTCCTGCAACACACACACTATATGGATAAAAGTATTGGGACACCTAGTCAATGAACAGCAGTCTCACATAGTTACCATGTTTCTTGTCCACATGGCTGAGGGTGGAGTGCAGACCATAGTCTGTACAATCAACTGTTTCACACCAAACACACTCTGGGTGAGTTTGGATATATATATATATTTCACCGGAAGAAATGTGGACCTTACGAGACCCAGTGCATCTAATTGGGAATAAAAAACTAAGAGTGCAAAAACTGAATAGAAGATGAACAAATAAATGCAATATTCATAAATAAATGCCAGTTGTCACTTGTATGTTTTGTCTAGTCAGATAAGTCCTGATATATAATGCTAAATGGGTGTTCACTCATTTTCAAGGGAGCCCTGTAAAAAAAATGCTGAAATGTGCAATATGTAACTTACATGCAGAGTCTGAAGTGAAAAAAAATCTCCAAACTCACCCAGAGTGTGTTTGGTGTGAAACAGTTGATTGTACAGACTATGGTCTGCACTCCACCCTCAGCCATGTGGACAAGAAACATGGTAACTATGTGAGACTGCTGTTCATTGACTATAGTTCAGCATTCAATACAATAGTCCCCTATCGACTGTTCACCAAGCTGAGGGACCTGGGTCTGAACAACTGCCTTTGTGTCTGGGTGCTCAGCTTCCTCTCAGGCAGGGAGAGTTGGTGGCTGCATCTCCAACAGCATCACCCTCAACACAGGAGCGCCTCAAGGATGTGTCATCAGCCCTCTGCTCTACACCCTCTACACACACGACTGCCACACACAGCTCCAACTCAAGTTCGTAGACGACACTGTCATGCTGGGCTTCATCTCCAACAATGACAAGACTGCTTACAGGGAGAAAGTGGAGAACCTGACATCATGGTGCCAGTAGAACTGTCTCCAACTGAATATACGCATGACCAAGGAGCTGGTGGTGGACTTCAGTAGGAGTCCGCAGTGATCACACACCCCCCTCAACATCAAGGGGACCGTAGTGGAGAGGGTGGGCTGCTTTAAGTCCCTGGGTGTTCACATCTCTGAGGAAGCAAGGCAGCGTCTCTACCACCTGAGACAGCTGAGAAAATTTGGAGTCTCTCCCGTGATTTTTTATTCTGGTGCTGTAGAAAGTGTTTTGACACAGAACATCACCTCCTGGTTTGGGAACAGCTGTGTCCAGGATATTAAGGGACTACAGAGAGTGGTTGGGGCTGCCATCTCTCCAGGACATCTACACCAGGAGATGCAGGACCAGAGCAATCAGGATCATTAGAGACCTATCGCACCCCAGTAACTCTCTTTTTCACTTGCTTAAATCATGCAAACAATTCAGGAGTCTTACGGCCAGAACAGAGAGACTCAGGAGGAGCTCCCATCCTCAGGCTGTGAGACTTCTCAACCAAGACATGCCACCACAGCTAGTAAACTCTACATAACTCCTTAGGCAATATGTGTGTGTATATATATAAATATATGTGTGTATGTATGTGTGTATATATATATGTATATACATACGTTTAGTATATTCTACATTCCAAATCTATACCCATCTGTTTTTATGTGCTCTAATCATCAAAATATGCCACCCTGCATGTTATCATGCATATAAATACAATTGCACATGTACACTATACGTTCAGATGTCTATTTTGCACAGTATGTCTATCTTGCACAATATGTCCATTTGCACAATGTCTATCTTGCACAATATGTCTATTTGCACAATATGCTCTTTTCACATGTACATTTCACTTCTCATCTATCTCACCCATGCAGTTTTTTTTCTTTCTATATATATTTCCAAATGACACAGAATATTTTTCTTATTTTATTTTTAGTCTATTTGTTATTATATTTTCTTTTCTTTTCCTGTCTGTCTTTAAGTAATCCTATATCTATTATGGAAATCTGCACAACTGCTCTGAGTGTTTATATAGATGCTGATGATGGTAAAATAACGAATCTGAACTAAATCACTTTTCTTTGGGGACTATTTTACCTCACGTCGCCCTGCATGTATCCCTCCACCATGAACAGGTTTAGTTTTAGGACCAAAATCTTCTCTGAACTCTGGTAGAACTCATGCATCATGACTGTTTATCTTAATCACTAAATTTTGAAATTTAAAAGACTGGTGGAGTTCCCCTTCAGTGTGAAATGTACCGATGTTCCAGTAAGTCTGGCATCTTTATGACCTCGTGGTCATGGTAACAATTCACTGGGTATGGAGCTGGCGGTCGGTTTGAGGCCCAACTCACTCACTTCAGTACACCTGAAAACGGAAGATGAACCACCACATGGAAAAAACACACCAACCAGAAGAGGATGCATGACCATATAAGCACAACCGATTTACTTTCACTTCTACTGCAGATCAAAACAGCAGCCTTCTGCAGCATATGTTTGGAAGTCCAGAAGTGTTGGTTTTTGGTTTTCATCATCATAAACTATGTTCCTTTACATTTTACAGTTATTTCATGGATGCCGGCCTACAAACATCACATGTTGTATCATATATTAATTCTACCAGGCTGATAGAACTTCATTCATTCATTCATTTTGTCTTCAACAGGTCTTAATATCCTGTTAAAAGTAGAATTTAAGCTCTTATCCCTCTCTCTGTCCTCCATATGTCTAAATACATTACACATATTTAAGCAGTGGAGCACAAGAGGGGGTGTGATACCACACATAACATCAAGCCTGTGTTTGGGTCGCAGTAGATTCCCATGGTCCTGTTCTTATCTGTGACAATACGTGACCTCCAGAGTTCTGCTGCTTTTGTACTGAGAAACAGTAAAAGCAAATAAGACCCAGATTTAGGATAAAACGCAGTTTAACATTGGAA
Source organism: Hydrocynus forskahlii (assembly GCA_037974365.1). Taxonomy (NCBI): domain Eukaryota; kingdom Metazoa; phylum Chordata; class Actinopteri; order Characiformes; family Alestidae; genus Hydrocynus; species Hydrocynus forskahlii. Next base: position 9,419 of record JBBPCX010067271.1, on the reverse strand, counting down.
AGTCCTTCCACCACAAAACGTAGTCCCCATAGGCAGAGCTATAAATAGACTGAGCTGATTCTCTACTTGAAATTAATCGCACACATTTTTTGCCGTAAAAGTATTTAAAAATATAAATGAATTTTGGCTTATGAGTGATTGAATAAGCAACATTACAGACGTTCAACATCTCTTTTATTTATTAACTGTTTCTGCACAGGTCCATGCGCAGTAATGAACACAGCAATCAAAAACATGACCTAATATGCTGAGGGAAAATGTTTCACAAAGAACAGTGATAGATCTAAATCCAGCTATAAGCTGCAGTTTAAGACAATGTACATACAAGCATAGGTGCTCTGATGAATTATGCTGCCTTTGAGTTTATAACGTTCACACAGTTTATAGTCAGTTTATGACAGTGATAATGCTGAGAAATAGGCACATAATATGCATAATCAGAGAAAACCATATTTTATTTAAATGAGAGGAGCCTAGATAGGTAGCTAGATCTTTAGAGGTGCATAGAGCCAGTTTATACAGTCAGGTTCTAACCCTGAGAAATGGTACAGTGAAGCAGGGTGTTCTGACGATTCCTGCTGCCCTGTGGAAAAATGTTCACTTGACGTTTATACAGCCGCCAGTGTCCCGACGTAGCACAGATTTATGCGCGTGGCACTGAACCCCAAGACTGTGGGACTGCACATGTGCAGAAGGGCATGAGAGCACATCTCGATAGGTAGCATATTTTGGCAGAAAAACGGACTGGGTTTTGTTCTCCAAATGCCCTGCACCTTCTAAGCCCTCTGGCTATGAACCTAAGCTCCAGGGAACGTTTACAAGCATGGTGAACGGGTTTAGTGCTACTTCAAGGTTTAACGGCATGAGTTGTGGCCTCACAGCAACTCAGCTGTTATAGAAAAAACTAATAAAAAGAGGCCGCTGAGCTAAGTCGCCGTCCAGTGTTTCCTTTAACCAGCAGGTCACTATGACATGACTCCTCCTGAAGCGTCTGAAGAAGAGGCGCCGCTCCATGAACTGTAAATCCTCGTCTTCAATCAGTATCATTAATTATTGGTGATTGCCCACACATTTGACTGTATTTTCATTACTGTATTTACCTGTTTATACCCACGAAAATAACAGCGCATAGCCTACCAAAAAAAACACGCTTGCATGAATTACAGTATAGTCTATATAGGGGTAATATGTAGGGGGTATATAGAGGTAACAACGGTATTTTATTTTTACGGGAGCCTGTTTAGGGTTTACACTTTAAAAATAGGCATTTTAGGCTTTTTTTTTACCACATCACAAATTCGCGGTTTTTCACTCTTCGTGGGTGGTCCTGGAACGTAACCTCCACTATTGTCGGGGGTTTACTGTACTTCAAATAAATCATACTTCAGTAAAATGACTGATTTTAAAACCTACTTCAAAAAGAACAATTAAACAAATAACCTACTCAGTTACAGTAACGTGAGTAAATGTAGTTTGTTGCTTTCCATCTCTGATTAACGCTCATTTGATTTATTTCAGCCAACGAACGGCATTTAGAGCGAATAACGTGAAGTCCTTTGGCCACCAGGAGGCGGTGCAGCAGCATGTCCGAGCTGGGCCAGCCCTGCTGTGTTAAACTGTGTGTGATTTTTCTGGTTTAATCAGAAGTTGTGCTTTATTTCAGCAGCTGTGTGAACTCCTCTGTTCTTCCAGAGTCCTGGCCTGCTTGAGTGAGCGGACCCTGCCAAGCGGAACCCGGACCCTCCAGCAGTCGGATATGTTTCTGATTCACTCAGTGGTTTTGAGCTGCCTGAGAACACATTTTTCTTTAAAAAGTTCAAAATAACGGTGATGATGATGATGTTGATGATGATGATAGTGATGATGATGATGATGATCATGGTATTGGGGATGATGATGATGAAGATGATGGTGATGAT
>JBBPCX010067271.1:0-5000 GCA_037974365.1 Hydrocynus forskahlii | reverse complement strand
CATTAACAGATAAAGGGAATGTCATTTCAGTACAGTTATGAACCCCCAGGTTTTGGCTCCATCCTGGATTCGTTCAGTTCTATCATAAAAATAGATAAATAACATTATTTTTATAGATAAATAACTTATTACTTATTATTTTTACGTTATTTGGAATCAAATCCCTTATCACTTCATCACTGTCTGAACAAAACCTTCTGTGCCCTTTTGTTAACTTTTTTTTTGTTTTGGCCCTTACACTGTGTTAGAAAAGTCTAAACAGTATAATATAGAATTTAATCAGGTTTATATAGTATTCAAACAGGTTCATCTAGAGTTTAAACTCATTTATACAGAATTGAAATGCATTTATGCATAATTTAAACAGATTTATATAGACTTTTAACTGAATTATGCTGAATTTGAACACATTTGTGTAGAATGTAACAAATGGATATCAAATTTAACAACTGTACATAGAATTTAGACATTTCTATATACATTTTTTTAATTTGAACTGATGAAATAAATGTCACCCCAGTTCTCTCTTAGTATTTTCCCATGTCTGTAACTTTATGACTGTTTAACAGAAATCATCTGTTTGAGTGTGACCCGCTCCTGTCGCCCCCTCGGGCTGGACCCGACCGGCCAGAGGGTCCTGGCCTTTGATCCCAAGCATCCTGGCCACAGGCACTGAGGGGTGAGCCTGATGAGAGGTGGCGGGCTGAGTCAGCGCCACAGGGGGTGGGACTTGATTGAGTTGACTGCCGGGGCGGGACGTGGTGTTGATGGACAGCTCTAGTTTGGTTATCAGAGCTGACTCAGCTGGATCAGACTTTGCGAGGAGATGCAGAGACAGGCTTTGAGGGTGTGATAAAGAGTAAGAAACTTTAATCACAGCTTTACACCAACAAGTCCACATAAACCTCAGTGAAGAATCTCTTAATCACCCAGTCCCACTCAAACCACCAGAAACCTTTCATTTACACAGCAATTCTGTTATTAATACACACACACACACACACATACACACACACACACACACACACCTGCGTCTAAAGTAATCCTTCCGTGCTACAGCCAGTCAGGGTGAAGTTCGTTATCCAGAGCAGGTGCTGCAGATTGGATCTTCAGGACCAGGACTGGAGATCACACTCTGCCCCTCTCTACACAGACATACACACGCACATAATTACCAGACATCTATCATGACTACTCAAATTTGCCTCTTTAGTTTTGAGCTGAAGCTATGAGGCTAATATAGCTAACAGGTACTTTATTAGAGCCTCATGCTAACTTTAAAGTTCTATAGGTTTAGCAAAATAATTGTTTTCTGTCCTGGGTACACACTGCTGTTTTTCCTGCTGCTGTACTTCAGGCGTTGACCTTTACTAGACTGGTGCAAAACTAAAGCAGCAAAACTAAAGCAGCAAGCCTGAACCTGTCTTGACTGATTGGCTAAATTTGGGGTCGTTGTTGCTTTAACACAGTTTTAGATTTCAGATAACAGATGCTTGAACAGTCAAGGAGAAATTTTGTCAGCAGTGTGGTTTGTTTTCTGGATGATCCTCGGCTCAGTATCCATCACGGCTCCGTTTTCATGATGTCCGCAGGAGAGGGAGCAGCCTGAAAATGGATAGAGGCCCATGCAACATCAACTCGCCATAAAAACAAAAGAGATGGTAATCTTCTGTCACTTTGAAAGATGCTGTTTTTGGTGCTGTGACCATTGTGGCATAGCTGATAGCAGTTAATTAAGAAATAATGGCTCCGCTCTCTGATAGAGCTCAGACAATGGGAACAGAGGAAAAAAAGGTCGAGGAGAAAGAGAAAAATGGACATCAGGGATCGGAGAGGCGTTTAATTAAAACCCCTGATGTCGTCGGACATTGGAAAATGTCCTGCGGAGCCAGGTAAGACTTCGTTAATAGTGCTGCAGGAAACTCATCCCTCATTCTTCTTGTGGATCAATATTTGTCTTTCCTATACACTTAAATTAAAGAGTTTTTTTTTCTTCAAAAGTTATCCTTTCATAAAGTTCAGAACTAAATAATAGGAAAGGATTCAGTCTGTCTGACTGTTCTCTCCCCACCCACATTATCAACCACCTACAGACTGTAGTCAGTGAGAAGAAATACAAGGTGTTTCTAATAAAGTGGCCACTGATTGGAAGCATGAGGTGCTTCCAAAAAAGTGGCCAGTGAGTGGAAGCACAAGGTGCTGTTTCTAATAAACTGGCCAGTGAGTGGAAGCATGAGGGAAGTGTTTCCAATAAAGTGACCAGTAAGTGGAAGCACAAGGTGGGTGTTTCTAATAAAGTGGCCAGTGGGTGGAAGCACAAGGTGGGTGTTTTCTATAAAGTGACCAGTCTGCATTTCTGCTTCATGAATAAACATGGCACCCGAATATCATCTGGAAAACAAACCTACTTAAACAGTCAAGACAAATGGGTGAAGAATTCGAAGTAAGTGCAGATCTGCCGTTCAGAAGGGTGTGGAGAAAAGCATCATTAGCACTTGTATCTCTCCCACTGGAGTGAAACAATATACATTATTCCATTAGAGTGGGCGCTAAGTCTGCACTCCATGCTTCATGGCTGACAGGCTGGCGGCAGGTCGATGTTTTAATGCAGAAACAAAAGTCTCCGCTTCCCACCGGAGTCCACAGAGGCCTGCAGGGAACCCGGCGCTGGACATGGAAGCAACTAATTGAAATCTCCACTTCAGAAGCAGTGCGGTATTCGTGCCTGTGTGTCTGGCCTTTGAGGCTTCAGAAGCATTTATTTTGTTTGTGAAAGAGACGATAAATACTGCCGGAAGAGCAACTGCTGTGTGTGCGTGGTGTCAGTAGAAATACAGCCACACCAACCACAGCACAGACGACTCCCAGGAGACCCAGGGGGCTGTGAGATTGGCCCTCTGATCTAAAATAAATGAAGTTACACTCTCTCATTAGAGTAATTCTGTAAAGCCTGTCCAACCTAGCAACAGTAGCTATGGAAGCATGAGTCTGAGCTGAGACTATGACATGTGAGTGTGAGATTTGAATCTTTGAGGTGTGAGATTAGGTTGCCTGTGGAGCCTGTGTCCGATTCTCTAAGGTAGGAGGCTGAGTCAAGTATCGAGTCTCTGAGGTGTGAGTGTGAGTCGAGTCTCTGAGGTGTGAGTGTTAGTCGAGTCTCTGAGGTGTGAGTCCGAGCCAAATAACGAGTCCCTAAGATGTGTGTCTAAGTCTAGTATCGAGTCTCTGAGGTGTGAATCTGAACTGAGTTCTTTGAGGCTTGAGTCCAAGTCCAGTCTCTGAGACAATTTTCCAAGAAATGGACTTTCTAAACCAGACATAAGTTCTTTGTCTTAATGTAAACCTCTCTCGCTCTTACTCTTTCCCTCTCTCCCTCGCTCCCTCTCTTTCTCTCTCCTTCTATTTCTCTCTCTCTCTCTCCTTCTCTCTCTCTCTCTCTCTCTCTCTCTCTTTCTCTCTCTCCTCTCTTTCCTTCTCTCTGTATTTCTCTCACTCCTTCTCTCTCTCTCTCAGTCCGGTATAACTGAGTCACACCTGTCCTTTGCCTCCTCCTTTGTTTCTTCATTTTTCTGTTGTGCGTGTAAAATGCTGTGCTGTATTTCGGACTAAGTCAGATTTGTAAATAAAAGGCCCCTGTAAACGTCTCTGGTCTCTGGAACCAGACGGTGGTTCTACATCAGTGTGTGTTTGCTGTTCCCATCCGACCCAGAAGTCTGTTCTGCTGTGTGTGTTTGTTCCATCAGGACGCGTGTGTTTGTTCCATCAGTGATTGCTATGGTTTATCATGTGGCTGCTGCGGCCGCCATCAGCCGACAGTAATAATGTTCATTCATGAAGCCTTACATAACACAGCCTCACCCCACACTAGAGGAGAAATCAGCATTAAACATGCATGAACACCTTTATATCCACTCACTGACCAAAATTAGATTTACAAGAGATTTTTTTAGAAGGGATGTGTGTGTGTGTGTGTGTGTGTGTGTGTGTGTGTGTGTGTGTATAAATACCCCCCACAAAAACAGAAAATAAGAAAAAGTCAGGTGATCAGTATACTGGTGGTGCTGAATGCTGAGTGGTTGGAACTACTTTATCTAGGCTCCTTGTATCTTTAGACACTTTGCAGCCTGTCACAGTAAAACATTTGTTCACATTTCTTTCATTTAATCTCCTCAGTGTGACAAAGATCAGATGTGGGTGATAATAATATTTTACACCCACATGGAGATTCAAAGGAAAATATGAAGAAATGGTTTACTGTGCAAAAATAAAATGCCAGGCATATGAGTCACCACTTACGGTTACAGCTACTTATTTTAAATAAAATCAAACAAATAAACAAAGATAATCTCCCCGCCCCTAATCTCGCAAAGGAACGGAGAGTCAATCACAGTGGCGGAGCCAATTAAACTTCATTTCGGCATGTGGGCGGGGCTAATTGGAAACAGTGGCGCGCGCATGTTGAGACTCACCGGTTCCACCTTAACTGTGGACAGGCTGCTTAACGGTGGAACGGTGTTTCAGAACCCCGTTAAGAGCCCAGAGAGAAGCTGCTCCTCCTGCTCGGTGAATATTTTATTCATATTTAGACTCGTGATTTCCCCACAGAATGAGAATTCGGTGAAGTGTTACGAGTGTTTCTCTCTGAGGCCTCCAGGCTGCAGGGTGGAGTGTTTATGGTGGATTCACTCTCAGCTCCTGCTGTCTTCTGTCAAAGTTGTCTTTTGTCAGTCAGTCCACCCAGCAGGTGTTTAGTTTATTTATTTGTATTTATTTATGTATTTATATTGTGTAGAATTAGTGCCCCCTCTGTTATAGCTATGGCTAACAAGGTTTAGACTGAAACTGGCAAAGTACACAGGGATAGAAAAGGGGACATTATATATATATATATATATATATATATATATATATATATTATACACACACACACACACACACACACAGTAAAACCCCGCTACGTTCCACGAACCCCCGCATATAGTGAAAAACTGCATTGTTGT
>JBBPCX010067269.1:0-13476 GCA_037974365.1 Hydrocynus forskahlii | reverse complement strand
TGAGAGCATTAGTGAGGTCAGGTACTGATGCTGGAACATTGCTGTGAGGGTTTGATTGTATGAGAGCATTAGTGAGGGCAGGTACTGATGCTGGATGATGTTTTGGATCTTCCTAAAGGAGATAGATGGAGCTCCATCACTCCAGAGTCTCCACAGCCCCACACTGGGGGGTCCATGGAAACTGCGGCCTGAGGCTCACAGGCTTGTTTTCTATGGAGATTCAGGTCACGTCCGCAATGGGGACACCTTAAAGCAGCTGAGACGTCCATATAGTTTTGGACAGCCAGCGCTCCCAGATGAGTAACAACATATCCTTATCTTTCTTATCTCCCAGTCATCGTCCTCACTTTGTCCCAGGACATGAAACTCTTCTACTTCTCATAAAAGTCTCATTAATCTGTAACTACATGGGAAACGACTCCAAAAGACTGAGTTATTAAAAAGCTTTAGCCACTCTGTAGCTGACACTATCCACTGCCAGTGTCCAGTGACTACTGAGTTGTTCCTAGCAATAATTTTAAATAAAAAACATAAACACCGACGGTTATCAGTTCTGTTTCTCTACTGCAAGTCCCGCCTTCCTATCCCAGTACCGTTATCTGATTGGCTGTGCCGTTTCTTGCTGGCGTGTGATTGGCTGATATCTGTCTCTAAGCAGCTCCAGAGCTCAGTGCAGTGTTTGTGTGGATGTAGGAGAGAAAGAGGACGAGTTTCTACCAACAATGTGTTGTTATTTGAAAATATACAACAGTAAGAGACGGGTGTTACGCGGTAAGCCGATACTCAGAAAGCACCGCGATTCCCCGTCCTCGTATTTGTGGTGTGAATGCAGTTACCAGAATTTTACTGTTTAGATGAAAAGACAAATTTATATCGATTTGATATGGTAAAAGTTCCTGTCAAGGTTCCAGTCCCGTCGAGAATTTCTGTCCTGCGATTGCGGTTCTTCGCTATTGGTTTTGTGGATGACAGTACCTGTAGGTCCCCTCCCCCCTAATTACATGTACTTACATTTACATTTACCTTTGCGACATTTAGCAGACACGTTTATCCAAGGCGACCTTGGGGTTAAGGGTCTTGCTCAGGAACCCAGTGGTGACCTACACCCTCGCCTAAAGTCCCACCATGATGCTAGCTGCCTGTTCCTTGACTCGTTGAGGAACCTACCTCCACCGTGGCTCTGGCACAGGTAAGGGAACCTCCAGACGTTTCCCAGCCCCACGCAGAAGCCCACGCAGGTCAGCATGTACTGAGCTTTGTTGTCCCACTTGGGCCGTTCTCCGGCCTCCTGGACCTCCAGCACCTCCAGCTGCTCGTGGCTCAGGATTCGCTTGTCCAGGCCCGGGTTGGGCAGCTTCAGCTTCAGGTTCCAGCCCATTCTCGGTGCTGCGGTTAGGACGTCCTGCTGGAGTTCTGGAGGGTGAGACGGGAGTGGGCCGGGCCCGTTCGGCCGTGGAGGGTTATATATGGTGAACTTTAGCTCCGTCTGGAGAAAGCGCCGACTCAGCGAGATAAGGCGTGACTGGAGTCGAGGATGGATGACAATAATTAATGGCTTCCTGGGGATCGAGGCTTACGCATGATGTTCTGGCTCTGAGTGGTTAATAAATGGAGATAATGATCTGCGATAAGTTTAACGAGGGTCGGTCAGAGCCGAGGTCACCGGGGAGAACATGCTTCCTCCGGCTCCAGGTGTGACGCTTCTCTGTTTGAGCAGAAACAGTAAACACACTGTCAAACCTCAGACACCCCAATCTGGCTCAGAGTCAGGAGGACTGATCTCACAAAACTGCACAAACACACAGACCAGTTCCTTCTTTTCTCCTTCTCTCTCTCTCTCTCTCTCTCTCTCTCTCACTCTTTCTTTTCTCCTTCGCTCTCTTGCTCTCTCTTTCTTTTCTCCTTCTCTCTCTCTCTCTCACTCTTTCTTTTCTCCTTCTCTCTCTCTCTCTCTCTCTTTCTTTTCTCCTTCGCTCTCTCGCTCTCTCTTTCTTTTCTCCTTCTCTCTCTCTCTCTCACTCTTTCTTTTCTCCTTCTCTCTCTCTCTCTCTCTCTTTCTTTTCTCCTTCGCTCTCTCGCTCTCTTTCTTTTCTCCTTCGCTCTCTCTTTCTTTTCTCCTTCTCTCTCTCTCTCTCCCTCTCTCTTTCTTTTCTCCTTCTCTCTCTCTCATGTCCTCTTCTCTCTCTCCCCCTCTCTGTCTCATTCTCTCCCTCTCCTCTCTTTCTTCTCCTCTCTCTCTCTCTCTCTCACTCTTCCCTATTTCTCCCTCTCCTTTCTCTTCCTTTCTCTCTCTCTCTCTCTCTTTCTCTCTCTCTCGATCTTTCTTTTTCCTCTCTCTCTCTCTCTCTCTCTCTATCCCCCCATCTCTCTCTTTCTTGTCCCGACATCAGTACCTGACCTCACTAATACTCTCATACAATCAAATCCTCACAGCTGTATTCCGACATTAGTACCTGGTCCCGCTAACGCTCTCATATAATTAAATCCTTACAGCAACGTTCCTGGCTGTTTTATTGGGGGAGTTTCTAAATCTCGCCGCTTGGGGGCGCCAGACCCCGGCCCGTGTTCTCCCGGTTCAGTGATCCGACTCCCTGAATCAGAGCCGCCTGTGTGGAGGAACCGAGCGTCTGAAGAGTCGGTTGAGTGCTTCAGAGAGTCGGTCTGGTTCTCTGCAGGGTCTCTGTGAGGATGCGGCCTGGTTCAACTTCTTTAAAAGTCTCTGCTAAGCTCAGAAGCTTTTATTTTAAGAGGATAAACAGTAAGAAACAAGTCAGCCCCGAACATCCACCTCCGCTCCACCTCAGCCCGGCCCTTCCTACTAGAACTGCCCGCTCCACCTTAAACCCTGCCCGGAGACCGGGGGCGCCCGAGCAACCGAGAGCCGGTTCAGTCCATCTACTGCACCTTTTAAGGTGGAGCGGAATCCAGGTCACTAGACAGAAGCAAGAATGTGAATGCCTGTCTTTAAAAAGCAATGCAAACTTCCCTCTACTGAGACTGATAAAGGTTTATCTTACCTTATATCTACAGCTCTGGAAGAAATAAGAGACACTGCAAAAGTGTTCAGTTTCTCAGGTTTTGTCTTTTATAGCTGCAAGTATTGAACTGAACAGCTGTGCCTTAGTTTTTTAGAACTGCTGACAATATTTCTCCTCATATCCAAATAAAAATATTGTTCTTTAGAGCATCGTTTTATAGGGAATGACAAAACATCAGAATAAGAGAAATGATGCAGTTTACAGAACTTGAATAATTAAAAGAAGGAGAGTGTCGATTACAGCAGTGTTTTTATGCTTTTCCTCATTAAATAAGATGTGATTCAGGTGATCACTAATCAGTCCCTCATAAAGCAGAATGAGGTGCTTGTGTAGGAATTTTACAGACACTGGCATGGAATGGGTTCACACTCATAGAGATGCTGATTTAAAAATAAATTGCATGTGTGTGTGTGAATGTGTATATATGTTAGCGTGTGTGTGTGTGTGTGTGTGTGTGTGTGTGTGAATGTGTATATATGTTAGCGTGTGTGTGTGAGTGAATGTGTATATATGTTAGTGTGTGTGTGTGTGTGTGTGTGTGAATGTGTATATATGTTAGTGTGTGTGTGTGTGTGTGTGTGTGAGTGAATGTGTGTATACATATAAATACGTGTGTGTGTGTGTGAATGTGTGTATATACATATTAGTGTGTATATGTGAATGTGTATACATGTTAGTGTGTGTGTGTGTGAATGTGTCTATATATATTAATGTGTGTGTGTGTGTGTGTGAGTGTGTGAATGTGTCTATACATATTAATGTGTGTGTGTGTGTGAATGTGTGTCTATACATATTAATGTGTGTGTGTGTGTGAGTGTGTGAATGTGTGTATATACATGTTTGTGTGTGTGTGTATATACATAGGTGAGTATATATAGATATATGTAAATAAATAAAGAAGCTCGGCTCAGTTGTGACTCGGGAGTCGGTTCGATTGATTCACTTCGTGAGCTCCGATTCCTCTGAGCCTCACTGAAGCCGACAGGAGTCTCGAGCTCCTCTGAAGGAAGGCTCGCGCTGCAGACACCAGCTGTCCCGCGCGCCCCGGCTCCCCCCCCTCCCTCCCCTGAGCGCGCGCTGGAGAGCTCAGTGAGCGCGAGCTGAGGCTCGAGACGCACGCAGGGCTCTGGAGGCTGAGCTCGCGCGGCAGGACTGTGTGGACTCTTGATGGACCACTGACGGGTTTCTGATTTTCCACACGTTGCATGGATGTACCATGGCCACGCTGGTGTGCAGGGTGCAGTTCCTAGATGATACTGATCCGTTCAACAGCACCAACTTTCCGGAGCCCACCAGACCCCCTCTGTTCACCTTCAGAGAGGACATCCCGCTCGGGAACCAGATCGCAGGCGTGCACAGGCTCCTCAGAGCCCCGCAGAAGGTAGGCTGGGAAGGACCTGAGTGTGTTTGGCTGGCTGGTCTCTGGGATGGCGCTTGACTTGCTTGCTGAGAACCAGCTGACTTTTCTGCACTGCCGCAGCGTTCTGTAGAGGTTCTCAAGAGGTTCTGAGCCATGCATGAGCTCAGATGAGGTTCTAGGGAGGTGCTGGTCCAGTGTGGATTTAGGATCCACTGTGTCTTCACATGCAAACATCTGAAAGAACCCAAAGGAACCTCCAGAGTGGCCTAACTGTGGTCCGTTTTCAGCACATTAACAGAGAGCCGTATTTAGGAGTGGTGCAGTTGTGGTGGTGAGGAATGTCCGGCAGCTGAGGACCGAGGACCAGGCTCGGGTGGTTGAAGTGAGCTCGGCAGGACCCATCTGTCAGTGGCTCTGCTGACCATGACGCTCATCATACTTTCTCAGACGTCCACAGACGCGGCCGTCACTCGTCATCCGCGGTTCTACATGGATCTCCATGGATCTCTGCAGTCCTCCATGGATCTCTGCAGTCCTCCATGGATCTCTGCAGTCCTCCATGGATCTCTGCAGTCCTCCATGGACCTCTGTGGTGCTCTGTAGGTTCTTCATGCTTCTCCATAGCTTTATGTGGGTTCTCCATAGGTTTATGTGGGTTCTCTGTGGGTTCTTTGTGGTTCTCTGTGATTCTCCATGGTCCTCTGTGGTTCTGCATGGGTTTTCCGTGGTTCTCTGGTCCTGAGAAGAGCAGAATGTGCTCCTAAAAGTAGCCACGTGGCCTGTCACAACATCGTGAAGATCTTCTGCAGTGGGAGGACTGGCCGTCATGGTGTAGCATTAAATCGTGTGAGGGTGACCTCTCTGACAGATGTGTGTCACCTGTGCGGTGGGACACCGTCTGGCGTTTGTCCAGGCCGACGATGGCGTCTCCAGCACCTTAAAGTTCTTGGAGAACCTGCATCTTTGAAGGTCGAGATGGTGCATGAGGTCTCAGGAACCATTTATTCCCCAGTCTGTGCAAACGTGGCTATGAAAACAACCCATTTTGAGCTCATTGTTGTTGTGATGTCACAAAAGCCAACATATCTTTTACTACGAAGTCTGTCGGAAGGGTATCAGCCTTTTTTAACCACAGTACGGGACAGCCAATCAGAACAGAGCTCATTTGCATATATTTGTCTTAAAGAAACGGTAACAGAACGGTGGTATATACAAGGGCTTTGGTTGCTTCTGATTGGTCAAACTCATCTACTTTTTTATTTCTTTTATTCATTGTTGTTTTTTTTTTTTATGATGTCTCAGTGGATTATATGCTTCATTTCTACACGACAGTTGAATCCCTTTAGGCCAGAGCCATTAAGATAAATGCAAATGAGCTCTGTTCTGATTCAGAAGCAGTCTGGGCCGAAACACCCTCGTAAGACATTGTCAGAACTGAGCTGTGTATTTAAAATGCGCTGGATTTGTGACATCACAAAGGCGTGAGCTTTAGCCGTGTTTTTTGGCCCACATCGATCTCTTTTTTAACGTGAAAAACAGAAAACAATGTTTTTCAATGACGTTGGCCCTTTAATATAATGCATGTCCTTCACAGCACATCGCAGCGTTAACATTCAGCGTGGCTTCGTGAAATAAAGCAGCGAACGCGAGCGCTGACGTCTGTGTTTTGATGGTCCGGCGCTGAAGGTGTTTCGGTAGTCCGTGTATCACCAGGTGTTTACTGCAGAGTCGTGGTTATGATGATGTAATCCCTAAAAGCAGGAGTATGAATGTGGTAGATGGGACTCTGACTGCAGTTGCTTTGTCACCAACACCCCCCCCCCATCACCCCCCCCCCGGCCCCCCCTTTTATCCGCTCACGGCTTCCCGATGTCTCTCCACACAGACACTCTGACGGTGGCGGGACTGGAGGAGTATTTGATTATGGGCCTTTGCATACTCCGCATAGCTGATATGTTTATATTTTCCACATGTACTCCGAGCACCTGGCTTCATTTACCTCCCGTCTCCGGCGCTGCACTGAGACTGAGATTGTTTTGGTCTGCTGGGGCTCCACGTTCTGCCGAGGCTTCTGCAGGACCTTCCAAAGCCCATTGTATCTCCAGAAATAGAGAGTTTAGAGCCAGTTCGCAGCAGTGCTGGCCTGAGTAACCCCAGCACTAGTTCATAACGTTGGTATTTGAGTCTACATTCAGTGTTTGGGGGTGTTTTTTCTCCAAGCTTTTCTCCAAACTACCCAGTACTGGCGTGTAACATTGGTACTCAAGTTTTTTTTTTTTTCCGAGCTTAACTACAGGAGGTCTTGGGGTCACGACAGTCTAGACATACCGCGTTACGAGGTTACGACGCTCACTCCCATAACAACGTTTAAATATTGAGATGTGAGTAATTGTGGGTGGAGGTGGCTCAGTGTGTAGGATACTTGACTCTGGACCAAGAGGTCATGGGTTCGAATCCTACCTTCAGCACACCACCACTGAGCAAGACCCTTAACCCCAAGACTGCCCCCTGTGGTTAGGGAATGGAAGTTGCTTTGGATAAAAAAGTGTCTGCTAAATGCTGTAAATGAGTGTTTCCGTTTACACCATTAGCCTCGTACTTACGAGCTACAAGGGTGAACTAGTTTGGTTGCGCACGGTGGAAGAATATGCACTAACGCGGCGCATGAGTGAGGGAGTCGGCGCCCCCCCCAGTACAGTGCAGTGTACCAGTACAGTATGTGTATATCCTTCTCCTTTTTATGTTTTTCTGGATTATGTTTTCCAACTGTGGTAGGATCGGTAAGTGGCTAGGGTGTGATTCGACATGAAAATTCGGGTTTACATCACTATCGTAGGAACGGATCTATGTCATAACGCGAGGACCCCCTGTAGTGATAAAGCTGGAAGAGCAGGGATGCTGAGAAGTCACCCTTTTATTGCTTTGAATACAGAATTTAACAAAGCATTTGCGATTAGAGGATGGTGTGAAGGTGCAGCGGGTTTGATGAAGCATCTCTAATATGTCAGTATAGTGAGACTTATCCCACTGCTCATCTTTAAGGAGGACCACGCTTAAAACTGTGAACCTCAAACCACCTTTTAGTAGTGGACAAGGAGCACTGGTAGCTGCCGTAACTAAAATCCAGATGATTTAAATAAAAATATAATTCCAGTTTGGTAATGTTGCCGACTAAAAGTCTCAGAAAAGCTGATAGAGCTGATAGACTACAATTACAGCTTCTATAGCAGCATACAGCACAGGAGCAGCTGCACCACATTTTGACCCGTACTGGATGTATTTTAAACTGTTGTAATTAAAATATTTATTCTGTAATGTGAACATTGTTTTGGGACAGAATGAATGTTCAAAATATGCAAAGTTCTATGTGGGCCAGCGTATACAACCAAAGAACGACTGGCCACCAAGCCACAGGTGCATTGGTGTTGCTGGGGTGCTTTCTACACACTCTTTGGCCACTTTATTGGAAACCTCTGGACACAGGTTGATGCGGGAGTCATGCTCTAGCCTAGCAGGCAGTTTTGGACCACAGAGCAGTGACAGGGACATGTCGTCCTATGGTGGTTCTACTGTGGTCCTATGGTGGATCTACTGTGGTCCTATAGTGGATCTACTGTGGTCCTATGGTCGTCCTTCTGTGGTCCTGTGGTGGTTCTACTGTGGTCTTATGGTGGTTCTACTGTGGTCTTATGGTGTTTCTACTGTGTCTTATGGTCGTTCTTCTGTGGTCCTATGGTGGTTCTACTGTGGTCCTATGGTGGTTCTTCTGGGGTCCTATGGATGTTCTTTTGTGGTCCTATGGTGGTTCTACTGTGGTCCTATGGTGGTTCTACTGTGGTCCTATGGTGGATCTACTGTGGTCCTATGGTGGTTCTACTGTGGTCCTATGGTGGATCTACTGTGGTCCTATAGTGGATCTACTGTGGTCCTATGGTGGATCTACTGTGGTTCTATGGTGGTTCTACTGTGGTCCTATGGTGGTTCCTCTGTGGTCCTATGGTGGCTCTTTGATTGTCCTACAATGGTCCTACAGTGGTCCTATACATGGTCCTACAGTGGTCCTACAATTTTTCCTATGGTGGTCCTATAGTGGACCTTTGGTGGTCCTGTAGTGGTCTTGTGGTGGTCCAATTGTGGTCCTTTGGTTTTCCCATGGTGGCCCTACGGTGGTCCTTGGGTGGACCTATGGTGGTGCTGTGGTGGTAGTCATACTGTGGTCCTACTGTGACAATAAGGTGGTTCAAAAGTGGGTCCTATGGTGGTCCTATGGTAGTCCTCAGGTGGACCTATGCTGGTCCTACGGTAGTCCTCAGGTGGTCCAGTGGTGTTTTTTTGGTGGTAGTCCTACTGTGGTCCTACTATGGTAATACGGTGGTTCTAAGATGGGCCTATGGTGGTCCTTTAATGGCCTACTGTAGTCCTATGGCAGATCTATGGCGGTCCTGCTTTGGTCATCTGGCAATCTTTCCCGATGGACGGCTTTACTGGACTGGCAAACTGCTGTTGTAAAACTGGAAGGCTAATTAGCCCGAGATACTCTGGCTGTCACGGTTTGAGCCGCGGCAGCAGAAATGAAGCCTCGCTGCGCGAGTGAAATAAGTGCCATCCGGGCAGTTCTCCTCTCAGAATAAAAACAACAAACAAACCCAGTGACCGCGGGCTGTTTTGAGCCGGACGCGGCCACTGACAGGCAGATGCTAAACCCTCGGCGTGTGTGAGCTCATCGCCGCCCCGGCCCTGCTGGGTCACTCTCGCTGCTGACTGCTGCGCCGCAGTGCCGCCGGGAAGCCGCTGTTTGTTTGTTTACTGGTGCCTGTGTACTCGCTGCTAGTCCCCACATTGGTCAGTTAGGGCGCTACCGTGGACCAGTCTGTGGTTCCGGGGGTTAAGGAGACATCTAAAGAGCTTTCTGCACCATGAGTATAATGTCCCAGGAAAAGAGAGCTGACCCCACTGGGGCTCTCACTGGTAGGCTTGGCCTCTTACACACAGGTCATTAAAGGGCCCATATCCTTAGTTCTAATAGCATTTAGTATCCTCATCTTATAGCAGTTAGTATCTTCATAGTCAATATTTACATGACATTTCCTGACCTCTCTCTGTCCCTTTTTAAATGTATGTATCGTCATAATTTATTTTTTACGTGTCCTTTCCTGACCTCTGTCTGTCGCTTCGAAGACTGATATTTTCTTAATTCATATTATGTGACCTTTTATCTAGAAATAAACTCGTTACTGTACCTTTAAGAATCACACAAGCAGATGAGCTCTGGTAAACGAGCCCATTGGGGTTTTCACTGGTAGACTTAGTATTGTTAGCGCTAGCCCCTTATACACAGGTCATTAAAGGGCCCATATGCTTAGTTCTTATTGCATTAATATGTACATGACCTCTCCTGACCTTTCTCTATTCCTTAGACTTAAACAGGCTGTGCCTTTAAGACTAATATATGCAAATGAGCTCTTTTTTTACACTTTGTGTAGTCATCATTTATATTTACACAACCTTTCCTGACCTCTCTCTGTCGCTTCGAAGACTGATGTATATTTACAGTTCATTTTATGTGACCTTTTATCTGAACTCACTACTGTACCTTCACAGGTCATTAAAGGGCCCATATCCTCAGTTCTTTCATTCTACCTCTGTGTACTTTATTCATTTCTAGAAGACCTTTCCTGACCTCTCTCCATCCTTTAAAATTAAACAGTTACTGTGCCTTTAACAGTGCTGGCCTCTCATACACAGGTCATTAAAGGGCCCATATCCTGCAATTTTATTGTTTGTAGTTGCCAATTTTTCCTCTTAAAACTATGTTTATGTACTTACAATTAATTCAGTTATATGTGACCTTTACTGACCTCTCTCTATCCCTTAATTAAATATTTCAGACTGATATATGCAAATGAGCTTTTGGAGACAAACCTATTGGGGTTCTAATGGGCTTATACACAGGCCATTAAAGGGCCCATATCCTACACTTTTCATTGTATTTAATTGATTGAATTGGTCCATTTTTATGTACCATCATAATTCATTTCTATACGACCTTTATTAACCTCTCTGTATCCCTTAGAATACGGATATATGCAAATGAGCTCTGCTCTGATTGGCTGCCCTGTACAGTGTGAGTGGGCGGGGCTTAACCACTGTAGGCGGATATAGGGAAACGACTGGGTTTTGTGACATCACAAAAGCTTCAAACTCATTCTTTCCATCAGCTCTTTAAGATATAGATGATCAGAATATATATAGTAGGTGTGAAATAGACATTTTTTGTTAAAGAAATCTATATTATATTTATTGTTACATATTATATTTGATATACATTATATCGCCCAGTATTTTAGTGATTATTATTGGATAGAAATAACTGAAATGGGATGTAAATTGGGAAGTGGCTTCAATAGAAGCCTTTTATTCTTGTAGGAAATTCCTATATTCATTTTTTTAATGCATATTTAATTTTAGTTTTTGGTTGTTTCTCACACACACACAAAGTAGCAACATAGTAAGATAAGTCACAGTACACATGAAAAGACTGTTGCGTATAAACTATTGCACACAATAATAAAGATATTGCATGTAATGATAATGATGATTAATGATTATTAATGAGTATTAATGATCTGTGCAATGACCTGCTGCTTTCCGAATGTTCTTATTGTTTGCTAAATCATTACTATGTGCAATAATCTCATCTTGTGCAATATCACTATGAATGTCTCTATTATGTACAATAACAGGCTCTGTGTAGAGAACAACTCCAAAAACCTATTAGTGTCAATAAATACATTGACAGCAGTAATTTATTCATTTATCTACAGTATTTATATCCTCCTCTCTTACTGAACTCAGTGTTTGGTGTGTTTGGTGCAGTGTTTAGTACAGAGTATTTCTAGAGCGGTTTAATTCGACTTTATCTTTTATATTGTGTAATCGTAACATTATCAGTTTCCTCCTGGATCAGTAAGGTTTTCTAATCCTGATCCTGATTCTGATTCTGATCCTGATTCTGATCCTGATCCTGATCCTGATTCTGATTCTGATTCTGATCCTGATAGTGATCCTGATCCTGATCCTGATAGTGATCCTGATTCTGATTCTGATCCTGATCCTGATCGTGATAGTGATCCTGATCCTGTTAGTGATCCTAATAGTGATCCTGGTTCTGATCCTGATCCTGATAGTGATCCTGATTCTGATCCTGATCCTGATTCTGATCCTGATAGTGATCCTGATTCTGATCCTAATAGTGATTCTGACTCTGATTCTGATCTTGTTCCTGATTCTGATCTTGATAGTGATCGTGATCGTGATCCTGATTCAGATTCAGATCCTGATTCTGATCCTGATCCTGTCTGTGCTGATTGTGATCTTTCTCTGAGCTCTGTTCTCTCTTTGCTGAGGTCTTTTCAGTTCTGGAATGATGGAGTGCAGTAATGAAGGAGTTAAACGCTATAGAACACAGACCAGACACCACTGCCTTCTCTCTCTCTCTCTCTCTCTCTCTCTCTCTCTCTCTCTATCTCTCTCTTACTTCCTTTCGTTCTTTCTTTCTTTCCTTCTCTTTTTTCTCTCTCTCTTTCTCTTCTTTTCTTTCTTTCCTTCTTTCTTCCTTTCTTTCTGTCTCTCAGACACCACCGCCTTTTCTCTTTCTCTTCCTTTCTTTCTTTCTTTCTGTCTCTCTCTCTCAGACACTGCCATCTTTTCCCTGCACTCCTTCCTTTCTATCTTTCTTTCTCTCTTGCTTTCTTTCTCTCATTCCTTCTCTTTCTTCCTTTCTTTCTCTCTTTTTCTTTCTTTCTATCTTTCTTTCTTTCTCTTTTCTCTCTCTCTCTCTGCCTCTCTCTGTCTCTCTCTCTATCTCTTTACCTCTGTCTCTCTCTCTCTCTGGCTCTCCCTCTCTCTGTCTGTCTCTCTCTCTCTCTCTGTCTCTCTCTCTCTCTCTTGCTCTTTGTCTCTCTCTCTCTCTCTCTGTCTGTCTCTCTCTCTCTCTCTGTCTCTCTCTCTCTCTTGCTCTTTGTCTCTCTCTCTCTCTGTCTCTCTGTCCCTCTCTCTCTCTCTCTCTGTTTCTCTCTCTCTCTCTCTCTCTGTCTCTCTCTCTCTTTCTTTTTCTTTCTCTCTCTCTCTCTCTGTCCCCCTCTCTCTCTTGCTCTTTGTTTCTCTCTCTCTCTCTCTGTCTGTCTCTCTCTGTCTCTCTGTCCCTCTCTCTCTCGCTCTCTGTTTCTCTCTCTCTCTCTCTCTCTGTCTCTCTCTCTCTCTGTCTCTCTCTCTCTGTCTGTCCCTCTCTCTCTCTTTCTCTTTCTCTGTCTCTCTGTCTCTCTCTCTCTCTCTCTCTCTCTCACTGTGTGGTGAATGTCGTTTCTCTCGGCGCGGCTGCTTTTAACTCAGAGAGAGAAACAGAGCTGGGCGCCGTGACGACAACATCGATATCAGGATTAATTCAGTCCCGAGACTCTGCAGGATCATACAGACGGACTCAGACTCCGAGCAGTTACAGACAACCTGTAAACAACAATAACAACAACAACAACAACATCAACAACCAGCGCAAATCATCTGCATTACCTGTGTAGGAGCACAGACTGGATTGGATACCAGCTCGTTATAACATCATCTTATTTCATTTAAAGACTGAATTATAAACTACTGTAACTTTCTGTAAATGTAACTACAGAATGTACATACAGAAATACACAGAGCTACTGGATCATGCATAACGAATAATACCAAGTAAATATGAGTAATTCATAGTGATACTCAATCATTCATGGTAGATATAGAATGATTCATACTGGACACTGTGTGTGAGTGAGGATGTGTGTATATGGGTGCATGTGTATGTGTGTGTGTGTGTGTGTATGTGTGTGTGTGTGGTTTTTATTTTTAGTGTGTTTAGCCTGAGGCCGAGTGCTGCTGGCCGGTTCTGTGCCGTGCGGTTTTGGGGGGAGGGGGAGGCCCGTCCACTCTCAGCTCAGGGCACCGGGTCAGAGCCGGGGTGGAGCCGCGGCTCTCTGTCTGTCTCTCTCTCTCTCTCTCTCTCTCTCTCTCTCTCTCTCTCTCTCTCTCTCTCTCTCT
>JBBPCX010067268.1:0-13478 GCA_037974365.1 Hydrocynus forskahlii | reverse complement strand
TCTCTCTCTCTGGGGGGGTAGGGTGGTCCTCCCTCTCCCCATCACTCAGTATAACTGTCCTCTCTCTCTCTCTGGGTAGGTGGGGTGGTCCTCCCTGAATAACTGTGCTCTTTCCTTTTTTTGTCCAGGAACAAAAAAAAAATACTTTCAGCCATATTGTTCAGTTTAAGTAGGTGCGTCTGTGGGGGCGTGGCCTGAGGTCTCATATAAAGTTTCATGAGGTTTGGTCACTGTATGGAGCCTGAAAGTTTCTTCTTCTGAAACTGCATTCATTTCAATGGGGTTAAAAATGAAACTGAATGGGGGGGGGAGGATGAGCGAAAAACAAGGAAAAGACAGGTGTAGGTCATCACCGACTGCGTTTGTGTTTCGGGGAAGTTGGCCTGAGGTATCACATGAAGTTTGGTGGGTTTTGGATGAAGCGTGTCTGAGCAGGACTATCTGAAAGTTCAGGGTGCCAATACTTTTGCCACATTTTTTCGCCGGAAAAACGTGAATAACAAACGAACGAAAAGACGTAGCAAAAAGCTGTGAACAAGCCTGCTATTCAGAGTTGGAATGGTGTCTCTATCTCGAAAGCCCTGGGAGGAGTAGAGGCCAAAAAAACGGTTGAACGGAAGGATAAAGAGAAAGACGAGGATAAAAGTTCAGAAGAACAATAGTGTGCTTGCCTTTGGCTGCTGTGTGCTTGAGCAAGTCCATATCATGCAGTGCTGCTACAGTACTCGCATGCAGCAGGCAACAGATGAAAGCATTAATCATGCAATTGATATTAAAGCTGCTGCCTTTTTCACCGCATCTGATGCAGCTCTCAGGCATCACTGAAAGCGATCTGCCTCACTTCTCCTGCTGCTGTATGAGGGCTGTGTGTGTGAATAGAGCATGCTAACATGTGTTGCCTATACATGTCCAGAAAGCACAGTGTTTCTGTGTGTGTGTGTGTGTGTGCGTGCGCGTGTGTGCGCGTGTGTGCTGACCTGGGCTGTATTAATCTGGAGTATGGTTCTGCATTGACGCAGATATGGAGGTGATTAGGCTGCTATCCCAGGTGTGTCTGCTCATTTAAATGTGTTCACAGTGAAACAAGATCTCCAAAGCAATGTGCCTAAATCAATACCAATCTGGTCATCCTTATCCTCAGCCACACACAGACTCCATTATAGTATTAGTAAAGTATGTACTAATTTAATTTGATTATTGGACAAGTACTACAAATAAGAAAAACTTGGTATATGATTGCTATTGTT
Organism: Hydrocynus forskahlii; assembly: GCA_037974365.1. Taxonomy (NCBI): domain Eukaryota; kingdom Metazoa; phylum Chordata; class Actinopteri; order Characiformes; family Alestidae; genus Hydrocynus; species Hydrocynus forskahlii. Next base: position 12,231 of record JBBPCX010067268.1, on the reverse strand, counting down.
ACTACTCTGCCACTGTGTAAACATCTCCTGTCACATTTGTGTACCTATTTAGTAAAATATCAAATCATGAAATTTGATGCGGCAGAGATCTAGAGATGAGTGTCTGCCAAACATCGTAAAAAGTAAACATAAACGCATTAGGGCTTAAATGGCATGGTATCTTCTTCTTCTATGAGGAAGACTTCTATGCGCTTATTTTTGGCCAAATTAAACTTCTCAATTCATCTTCAGGTGTTAAAAACCAAGAAATTAAAATCCCAAGCCTGGCCCAGATCATTCAGAAAACTGATCCAGCAGGGTGAGCTTGTAGTTGGCCTTCTCCGGACGTGGTAGCTCTGTGTGATCGGGAGAGATCCGGGGCATGGATGGACCTGGGCATGACTAAAATGGGGTGACACGGCCTGGGAGAACCCGAAAGCGGATTCTTGTTTTTTGTTTTCATTTAAACTTCCAACATTCCAAATATTGTAAGAATACTGAATTGTTTTAGTCTTACTTTGTTTAAAATATTATGAGTGAAATGCGCCGTGAGTCCTGAACCATCTATCAAACTGTCTCGTTACACCCCTAACTAGGACTGCACAATGTATCGTCTGCTAATCAATATCACAATATCAGTCTCTGTGATACTGATATCACAAAAGGCTGCCATTTGCAAAAGAGCCTCCAACCAATCACTGTATTTCTGACAAGATGACCAATCACAGCTCCAGGTGAGTTACTGGGTGTTCTGATAAACTGAGGTCTTCATGAAATCCAACAAAAGTCTAATTACTTTCATCTTTAACCGTAAAATGTGTTAGTGAATCGTTGCATGAGAGGGCTGAGCTAAACTGCTGTAGCCAGAATAAGGACATATATATATATATATATATATATATATATATATATTTAAATGTGTGACATTACAAAAATTGTGATTTCAAAACGACCTTATTTTCTATACATGGACTGTAAGAATGAGGGGAGTAAATGTACCCTTTGAAACAATGTTTATCTCTTCATGTCTGGAAAAGTGATGATGTAGGCCCTTTATTACACTGAAAGGCATCTCAATTGCAATATGTAACAGTTAAATCACACTATTGATATTTTGTCCATATTGTGCAGCCCCACCTCTGACCCACTGTCACACCTGCACACACTGCTGTTCGTGAAGGTTACAGCTTTAAATATGCAAACAGCATTTATTACCAGCACTGCACTGCCTTGCCTAATTGTTATTCTCTTAATTAGCTGCTAATCCCACCCTGACTGCTGAATCTGCTTTAAATGATTTTTCTGCATCACAGTGATTATTATTCCACTTCTAATTAACACCCTGTGTCCTACAATAGGAGACTAATGGTGTGTTTCACTTGGGATGTGCTGAAAGTGTTTGTGTAAATTCCTTTTTCCCCATTCACACTCATCCGAATTCAGGCTTGGGCTAAATCAAATTTAAAACTATTATCAAATTATGACCCCATTTAAAAATGTATTCAATTAGCCAAGACATGTTTGGTGTCTAGGTTTGCCCCTCAAATCATGACAAGTGGTTCAATAATAATAGACTTGCTAATGTGACTTTTGATACTGTGCAACTCACTATCATCTATAAACATGGGTTACAGTACACCACACAGATAAAAACACTAATCGTGGAAAAATACAGTGAAACCTATTCGCTGTCTGTGTGTTTGTTCATTTTAGGTTTGCATGATGCTAAATAGGGAGTTAAGGCGTCTTTTATCTATTAGCTACATTACCCTCATAGTGCAAGTGCCCAACTACAGAAAGATGCCTGGTCAGATCAACTACATCAGAATAATTGGATGTTTGTACCAAACTGTTGCTTAAAAGCAGTAACATCAAGGTACAACAGCAGGAATTAAAAGGAGCTCCAATCATTTTTTACAAAAAAACAATTCAGTGCTCGAGATGTAATGAAAGTCATCCAGGTTTGGTGTAAAACCATTTCATAGAATGACTTTCTGTGAGGATGCTTTTAGACATCTGGTTCCATTCACCACCACAGTGACACACAGCACTTTCATTTAAATATTTAAATGTCTTTATGCAGAAATGTTGAAAATTTGCTGGAACTCCACTTTAGTATGGATGAGACAGGGGAGTCTGATGAGAATGACAGCAGAAAGGCGTTGTGGGATACATATGCTTAGTGTAACCGCGGGGGCTTTCTAGCTGAGGGAGTGTTTTCTACTGAGCCGAGAGAGAGATCAATCCCACTATGTGCTTCGCCATCACATCCTCGACTAATCTCCCTTATCTCCATGGATCTCACCCCAGACTCCCCTAAAGGCTGCTCAGACAACAGATGATTGGCAAAACTGATCTACTGCATTGTGGGTGATGAGATCCCTCCTAGGCATGGCAGCCTTTTCCATCCTCCACTCAATCAATCTATCAGAACTCAATTCAGCCTGTCAATGACACTGCAATATGCCCTGCCCCCCCTCAGACACACACACAACTGCTTCCAGGACTGGCTGGCCTTCATTCCCACTGCTAATTCCTGAGGTTCAGGGTTGGGTTTTCTCTGACATTCACAAAAAGTGCTAATTCACTTTGTGCTCTCCAGCCCACTTTCTCACACAAACAGCCAAATAAACCGCACAAAACTGTTCTGGCACTAAATAGCTGTTATTAATTTCCCACGTAACTTACCACAAAACAATATGGACCATTTTCCACATCTCATACATCATATAATTATATTAATACCCATTAAAGCAATAGCTCTAACAAAGGAAAATTTATTTATTTTTTCCTTTTATTTATTCAGTATTTCCTTTACCTCAAATGTAGCCTGTTAGCCCAGACACAGTTGGTGCCTGAGGTACAGTAGCCTGAAGGCTAATGTAGAGTCATACAAGTCATTCAAACTTGAATCCACCAATAAACACTGCAAACTGCACATCTAAATCATTACACAATTCAAATTGCATTATGGGGTTCAAAAATCTCTACCAGACCTGTTTTTGTAGTTTCTGAGAATATATGACATACTGTTGTTGACAAAAATACACACAGATTCACTGTCTTTTTATTTCTACCATAATTCAGTGGTTCAAAGTGATTCAGAGTGAGCTTTGGAGTGAAATGTTTAATTGAGAAACTTACCGACTCCAGTTCCTTTATAATGGTGGTAAATGAAACCAGATCTCTAAACAAAAATGTCGCTATTTTACTTCCTCTCCAAACTCACCAGCAAAGCTACATGTGTCTTAGGAGTGTTTATACGTCATGTTAATACATAAACAAAGACTGAGTGGCCTGATGTGAAAAGATGTTTTGGAGTCAGAATCACAATGGTGGTTATCAGAAGAATTTTATTGCCTCGATAAGCTCCCTTAATGAAAGTTTAGAAAGTTGTTGCCTGATACCTGAGCTATTGTTTTACGGTGGTGCTGTTTGGGGTTTGACAATTTTTGGTCTGTTTATCATTATCAGTGTTATGTATTTGTGATGCATGCATCTTGATCCCTGGTTCCATTCCACACTACAGTTAAGAAATTTGAGACTCTACAGCAATTTCATGCCAAACTTATAATGACTTTGTTTACATTTCAACCCCTGAATTATGCAAAAAATAGAAAACCAGAGGATTTCCCCCTTAATTTTGCAGTCTCATTATGTAATGTTGACTAGCAATTTTAGCCTCACTTAAAAATACAAAGTAAATCAAATGAATGCTAATAAACAATCATCTTAGCAAATTTCTTCTCACTCACATTTGAGCGTGTTGAAGGCCAGCTCGTAAGCCTGCCTCTGTGACACCTCATCCTTGGCCTCTGGCACGGGGACCCCTGTCTTTTTTCCATAGCTGATGAGCTGGTGGGCGACATCTTTCTCCTGGTGTGTGTTCTGGAAGATGGCAGCAGCGTGGAGGTAGACGTGGTCCGGGACGTGGTCCAGACTCGTCCCCGGGGAAGACGGCTCAGACTGGGGCTGGGCAGTGGGGAGTTCAGTCCTTGGGGCAGGAGGGGCTGGAGGCTTCCTGTCCCTCTCTTGCAGGGAAAGATCTCGGAAGCTGGAGATGTATGAGGCACATCTGGAGGAGCGAGATGAAAAGTGCCGAGCTCCGTGTTTCACCATCCTGCTTCTCCGGCCTCCACTCCTCTCTACAGCCTGCACACTTCAGCTCCACAGCCACTGCCTGAAAGGGCCAGATCATGTCAACACATTAACATTAACGCATGCTAAAAAATAATCTTTTTTCTCAGTGCTGGGTAACATTTCTTTACAGGATTTACTAAATAATTCATAGTAACAACTAAATAATAAGCCTTAAGTGATTCAGAGTGTGTCTGTAGTGAAAGGCTGTGTGGTGGTGAATGCTACATCTGCCTCTAAAAGCTCCCTCACAGAAAGTTATTCCATGAAAAGGTTATGGTTCTGTTGCCTGACACCTGAGACGATATACCAACACTACATAACCCCACCTCCCCACGTCTTCACTTTTTCTATGGCTGCTGTAAGAGTGAATCTTTACTTGAACACTGCCCACATACTGCAATACTTGCACCAATTGCTACACTTGCACAAGACAAATCGCTACATTTGCATTTAAGGTACTCTCAGTACATCTGCACTGTTTTTCCTCTCTCTTTGTAGACTCTACACTACTGTTTACAACTCTACTGTTATATTGTATACAACACTGTAGTGTGGCTTTAATTATATCTTTTTAATTGTGGCTATAATTATATCTTTTAATTACTGTAAAATTGTATAATAGCACATATTATTGTATGTCGATATACGATATTGTATTGTTATAGTCTCTCTGTTGGGTCTACCCAAACAACAGTTTTTAATTTTTTTTAGGTATTTGTAAATTCAGAGATATATTTTACTATATGTAGATATATATACATTATAATTAATTCCCCCTTTTTATTCCCAACTGTGATTATGTTGCTGTTGTGTTGTATGTTGCACATGTGGTCCAGGAGGACAATGTTTCGTCTCACTGTGTATTTTATGTATATGGCTGGGATGACACTAAAGCTCTGCTTGACTTGACCTGAGCTTTGAGAAGTTTTTGGTCCTAAAACTAAACCTATTCATGATGGTGGGCTACATGCAGATGTGTTGTGAAGAAAAATAGTCCTCAAAGAAAACTGATTTAATTCAGATTTGCCACAATTTCACCATATAAACATCCAGAGACACATGGAGCTGTTGTTGGACTTCTGTGCATCGGCTGGATTTGTGTTGGAGACATCTGGTTCCATTCACCACCACTGTAAAGTAATCCAACCAACTCAGATACAAATTAATGCACACATTTTATTACTTTACAGTAATATTCTACTGAATGGGTGTTCTAATTTAAAAATAATAATAATTCAGAGGTGGATAGAGCAACATAAAATCTTCCAGGATCGATACTGTAAAGAAATAATAACTCAAAGCCAAAAACTCCTTAAGAGCTGAGATGCCTACAGATGAACTTCCTACTGCATCCATCATCTCTGTGGACAGACAGATCAAACTGAGGCATGTCGTTCTATTCTTCTCAAAAAAAAATAAAAAGCTGAAGCTCCATAGACAGAGGTGAGCAACACCAGAGAAAACTGGAAGCATAATCCACACCAAAAGTTCATCACCACGTAGGACTGCCAGCCTATATCCTGCAGGCTTTCATATATTTAGCGAAAAAAGAATTAAAAAAAAAAAAAAAGTTAAAGACATGTCAGATGACAAATGACTTCTGAAATGTCCTCAGGGTACTGTTTTGTCTGATCTCTTCAGCCAACAAAATCAGCCTGTAACTGAACTGAAAGAGGTTTGGAACTACAGTTTGGTACTAAACTGGTCCCAGTTCCTGGGGTGTTTATGCAGCATTAATACAATCAAACGCCGCCGCGTTTTCAAACACTCAGAGTTTACCCCAGTGAACGAGAGGGTCGTTCCCCTCCGCCTCCAGGTTGGTGAAAGGTCTCTGACTGCCATCTTCGCCAATGCACCGAATGACAGGCCGGAGTACCCAGGCCTTCTTGGAGTTCTTAAATGGGGGGCTGTTGTGCTGGGAGACTCATGTGGGCAATGACATGTGGCCTGGAAGTGGAGCTTGGGAGGAATGGCCTCCACGATCTGAACCCAAGTGGTGCTCTGTTGTTGTGCAGTGGCTGGATTTGTCCATAGCGAACCCCATGTTTGAGCATGTGTGTCCATAAATGCACATGGCATAAGGGTGCACAACAGATCATCACCTGGTAGTGAGCTGGATCAGGTGACGGGGAGAAAGCCAGACAGTCCTGGCAGGCCCAAGTGTGAAGTGAGGGTTTGCTGGGAGTGTCTGGCAGAAGCTCCCGTTCGCCATATCTTTAACTCAAACCTCCAGCAGAACTCCAACTGCATGCCAGGGGAGGAGGTGCACACTGAGTCTGAGTGGACCTCGTTCTGTTCTCCATTGTGGAGGTGGCCATGCAGAACCGTGGCCGCAAGGTGCTTGGGGCCACGCCGGAGGTGAGGGGAGCCATAAAGCTGAAGAGACAGGCCTACTGTACATGGCTAGACTGTAGGTCCCCGGAGACAACCAGAGGCAACCGACGGGTACAGGCAAGCCAAGCGGAATGAGGTGGTCTCTGAAGAAGTGTGGGAGGAGTTCGGGGAGGCCATGGAAAGTGACTTTCGGTCGGCCTCAAAAAGGTTCTGACAAAACCATCCAGCATTTCAGGAAGGTAAAGTAGTGCTACAGTCCAACCGTTTATGGGAGGGATGGGGAGCTGTTGACCTCGACTGGGGACATCATCCAACGGTGGAAACAATGTATGTTAAAGGGGGAATTTGGCTGACACTCTTATCCAGAGTGACTTACAGACGTTAGTTACAGGGACAGTGCCCCTGCAGCAACTAAGGGTTAAGTGTCTTCCTCAAGGACACAATGGTAAAAAGTAGGGGGTTGGGAATTGTAAATTGAGTTTTTCTCCCAAACATGCAATGCAATTGCTGGGGGTGCTACTGCATTTGAATAAAGAGGCACAAAACCCATCGCAATACGAAATGCAATTCAGTGCCTTGTTATTCTATTTATTATTTCAGTTCTTTAATTCTGAAACTGTTTTTCTATTTATTAATTAAGGATTGCACCAGATTCAGCACTTTGCATATTGAACTGTATCTTCAAATTACAGGCTCAGATTGAATACTGAATTGACAAGTGCGAGCTCTGGTTGAAAACTGAATTGCCAATTGCAAAATGAACTGCCATTTGAATTTTTGTGCTTATAATCTTCCATAAGCATTCAGCACCACCAATATACTAATCACTGGCCTGATCATCTCGAATCATCTGCACCTGTTTCTTCCATGGTTTGGGCCTTAAGTTAATGTGCTTTGTCATGCATTAATGATTTTACGTAGGTCACTGTGTGTCTTAATGTACAAAAAACATTCCTCTGAAACTGGTCAGGTTCAGGGACTGGATTCAAAATGAAAGCCTCTGAAAAAGAAAGAGAACTGTTCCTCAAGACTACAACATCTTCAAATACAAGAAAGACTGGCTCTTTGGAAGCAAAATATGAAGAAATGAAAGGGTATCAAGACTTACCCTTTCATTTCTTCATATTTGGACACATTTAAAAGCACAACAGTAGATTTGTGCACTTCTTCCTTCTCAGTTGTTAAACTGGACATTAGTGCCAATTGTAATATTCCACCACAAGTAAACAAACTGTAGACAAACTTAGCAAAGTTAACAAACATGTACAGTCATAGAGGCAGGGTTTTACTCACCGGACGGGCAGCAGCACGTCTTTTTTGAGGGTGTTTTTCTAGGGAAATTAGGGCATTTCTACCGGCTAATGTTTAAACCGAGTCAGCCTGTAAAAGCGTTAGCATTAGCGGTTCATTAACTTTCTCCTCCAATCTTTGCCTCCTTTACCTCCCTACCCAGCCCGGGGAGCGGCCAGTTTCAGCTCAGATCTTCCTCATTTTAAAGTTATCAGGCAGCTTTTGCTGAATTATCCCTCTTTTTGTTTGTTTCTAGTTAAAAAAAAACAAGTAAACATCCCACCGAATTCTTCAGTCAAGTTATACAAGTGCCACTGGCGACCACAACATCCAGCGCTTGTTACCATAGTGACCCTTTATTCAAATGAGAGGGCGTGTCTTGGTGGATGAGGAGGAAAGGGAAACCCGGGCTGCGTCCCAATAAGCAACTGAACCACCAAGTCCATGTTTACGTGATTGTTTGTTTATTAATTTTTCAGTTCTGCCACACATTTTCATTTCAGTCATCATACACAGAGCATATGATCCCAATCAGCAACATGCCTGTTTGAGGTACCCTAAATAAACACACAAATAAACAAATCAATCAAATAATAAACACATTCTTCAGTCCTGACACACATTTTTCACTTCAGGCAGTTTGTCCCTCCTCAAATAAGTTAAATAAACTGATTTTCTTCTAGACAGATACATTTAATTCACTGCCATATGTATGTTAACACAGTGTCAACATTGCAATGAAACGTGTTGGGTGAGAATAAAACAAGACACTCAGCATTTATGTGTAAGTGCTAAGTGTTCATTTGTCCTACATACATTTAAAGCGAAGCAATAAAAATATTTATACAGACAAGGTAAGACTAAATTCAAATTAAAATACAAAAATAATAAAAAGGGGAAAGTGTGTACAAGTATAAATGAGGTTGGGGTGTAGTGTAGCACCAGAATTGCACATTAGACAAAGTGATGAGTACAAGTAATCGCACGCTGGGGAAGGTGACAAACGTAAACACAGTACCAGTAAATACCACTAAATACACACTGCGATGCCCTTTTATTTGACCTGGTTCATATTATGTGTGCCTAAAGACAATTTACGTATTCCGTCTCCACATGGTTTCAGGCATGGTTTGGGCCACTGGTTGATTATTTGAACAAACAGGCACCACAGACACGCCTGGCAGGCAAAGAGAATATATCCTATATGCTTATTTGCAGTACATGCTATTATCCTGCTCACCTGCAGGATTTAAGTGTGGACCACCATGGCACATTTACGCAGGCCAGATTTTCCCAATTATACACACGCACAGACAAACACATGCAGTGCACCATGGTAGTTTCTCTTATGTGCAATATTACTTGAGTGCAATTTTTGTGATGCAACACATGCATTTTTTTGGGTGGAACTATTACTACTGGGCAAAATGTACAATTTAAAATGTGCAATTTTTTCTGGTCCATTTCTGTTGTTATTGTCAATGCCTGTCACTCCATTGTGTACCTGTGTGTGTGTGTGTGTGTGTGTGTATCCACTCTGTATATATATATACATACAGATACTCGTTGTGTACATACATACGTATAGTTTACATATAGTTTACATACATACATACATATCTCTCTCTATATATATACATATACATATATATATATATATATACACACACACATATATATATATATATATTTCAATACAGATGTCCATATTTTATATTTCTAGATTGTATAGTGTACAGTTTATACTGTACTGTTGGCATAGTATTTTATTCTATTTTATTGTTTATTTGTTTTATTTTTGCTGCTCTTACCTTTGCTCTGTCCACTCTCTGCCATGACAAAGCAAATTTCCCACCTATGGTACTAATAAAGGTTTATCTTATCTTATCTTAACCTGCTAACATTGAGTTTACCCCAGATTTTGTGTCTCATCACTTTTTACAGCCTATGTCACTAAGGCAACTTACGCCTCAGGTCTAACCTACATCACGCTGGGCTGATCCTCTCTCTGCACGCCTCCCTTTGTACCAGTAGCCATAAAATGCAACTGCTCAGGAGGAGCAAACAATAGTCCTGTTAATAATTTGAGTTGATATAATCCAATCAAACATATCAATTCAAATTACAAATTGTATTATAATTTGTTCCTCTTGAGCGGTGCGAAGTTGCATTTTATGGCTACTGGTAAAAAAAGAGTTTGAGATCATTGCTCTCAGCCAGTCAGAAACAGGCATCTGATGAAAGCGGTCTTTTTCAGGTCACTTCATGACATTTTTGGGGCCAACCATGCAGACAACAACGTTTTTCGGCTGAGGAAGCAAATGAAGCCATAACACAGATATGAAGACTGACGAGAAGTTATTCTCCAATAAGCACCAAAGCAGTGCCGCAACATCATTTCTCATGGCTGTAAATACTTTGTAGAAACTGCTGAACACTAAAGAGGGTTCTCGCCGGACTGCAGTGTGCCAGTACGCAGGGGATGAAATTGGAACACAGCCGCTAGCACATTCTTTTACGACTTGGCTTGATTAATGGACACTGATTAATAGACACCACTTACTTAAGTCACTTATATTTTAAGTGCAATAGTGCTATCATGTGCAGCATCACTTCTTATGTCATTTCATATGCAATGGTATTGACTGCAGTATCACGACTTATGTCACTGTTACTCATAATAACGTGGTACAGAGTGCAATATAGTAACTAGTGAACTTCAGCAGTAATGTTATGTGTTTATCTATAGTATTTATATGCTCCTCTCTTACTGACCACGGCATCTTGTGTAGTAGTATAGTGCATTTAATACATTTTCAGAGTATTTTCTGGAGTTTTACTTTTGACTTACACTATGTTTTACATTGTTCTTGTCTCTGTGTCTGTGTGTGTGTCTGCAGTCGTAGCACAAGCAATTTTCTCCAGGATCAATAACGTTTTCAGTCTCTGGTTCTGTTTCCGATTCCTGCCTATTTATTGACAAATCCCTAGCAGCGCTTTTTTACAATTCCGTAGCTGCACTGGTCCAAAATAGTCCCCAAAAGTGCATTCGAGCGTGAAAGTTTCACAAAGACAATTTTTAATTAGCGGCAAACAAGCTTTCGCCTCCTCTCAGAACAGCATCCAGCCCTACCTCTGTGATCTGTGTGAACAGAGGCAGGTGAATGCTGTTGTGTCGAAGCGGGCCCCTGTAATGCAGTGCTCTCGGCCTGATTACAGCTACAAGGAGCGCCCTGCAGGAAGCCAGGGCCTAATGCTGCACTGCCTCTCCATCATTACCACTCTCTCTCTCTCTCTCTCTCTCTCTCTCATTACGACACCTCAGGGTGATGAGCGGAAGTGCAGCTCGATGCTTGATGCAGATGTGCACAGCTTTTCATCTTAAAACGAAATAAATAATCGCAGAGCAGTGAGATTTACTCATGACTAGCGACTTCTGTAATGGGCGACTGATCAGGCTACTATTTATGCAGCTTCATTGCTCTGAGACTTGCATTTTGAACAGAATTGGTGCTGGCATTCCACACACGTAACACTTTACATACACTTTTAACATGCCTATAAATCAATCGCGCGTCCTTAAGCTTCCTATTGGAAGGCCAGAGACTCTGATAATAACTGGGGAATGCTGCCCTCTAGTGGAGGATAAAATGTGAGGTCATTGAAGGCAAAACCCAGTTTCCAGGCCCTAAAGCTCCACGGTATTTTCATTTTAATCGCCTTTACGGGTCTTTCGAGCCAACAATAATCAGAAAGAACAGCTTAAAGACTTGTTTTATTTTATTATATTTTATTTAGTCGCAAAAGTTTAACTGGAAATAATAGCCACTGGGCTCTTTGTATGTAAATCCCTTTGCTTCCCCAATAATGTGTTAAAGCTGGAGCAGAGCTTCATGAAAGGGACGCTGATCCTTTTCAAAGGCACTTGGCACTTGGCCTACAGTTGTTTAGAATTAAAGTAGCCACTGAAGATGCCAGGCCAGTAGAGATCCACAAAATCACATTACCTAAAACACAGAAGTGGCAGAAAAAACCCAGAATCAGTTTGACAGCAGGTCTGAAATGTGATGCATGTTTGGTGTTGCTGTGTAGCAGGAGCCACAGGCAAGAGGTCTGAGGTGGCTGAGCTGGAGCGCAGAGGTACATTAAGCTGCATAATTCATGCTCATACTGGGTTACTCCTGCCAGCCCCGCCATTAACAATGCAGCACTTTTGATTTCAGCACAAAAATAATTACTGTGGGGTGAAGGCATGGGAGTGGGAGTGTCCATGCGGAGTCTGGTTTCAGAAACTGATATGTTCCAGGTGACCATGTAGGGGTGAGTGTGCAAGTTAGGTCAAGTACCATGGATTCCTGTATTCTCTCTGACAGTAACGCATTAAATATACAGGTCCATCATTGGAATGACATATTAAAGAGGACATATTATGCAAAACTCACTTTAGTTATAACAGGTCTATGGGCTACAAAACATGTTCATGAAGTT
>JBBPCX010067267.1:0-13480 GCA_037974365.1 Hydrocynus forskahlii | reverse complement strand
TCCAGCTACTATTCCTCCATCATAAATGGTGCTAAATCTAGACCTAGGAGCCTCTTCAGGACTGTTAATAAACTCCTTCAACCTCCTTCAAAATCTTGCCCTAACACACCTGAGCAGTGTAAAGCTTTTTTACATTTCTTTGAAAATAAAATTAACCACATTTATCTCAGTTTTACTACAAACTCTCATGGATCTCCCGCTGTAAATTTTCCTTCTCTAACTTCAACATTGAGATGTTTAACACCTGCTGATTCCCCTACTGTTTCTGAACTTACTGCTCAAGCTAACCCCTGTCTACTTGACCCTGCCCCTACCTCTTTACTTAATTACATCAGTAATTAGTGATCCTATTGCATTTATAATTAATTCTTGTTTTTCCTTGGGCTCTGTCCCTACTGCCCTTAAAATTGCTGCAGTAACCCCTATTCTTAAAAAACCCAACCTAGATCCCACATCTCTGTCCAGTTACAGGCCCATCTCAAATCTCCCTTTCCTCACTAAAGTCATGGAAAGAGTAGTAGCAACTCAACTTCAGGCCTTCCTAAACAGCAACTCACTCTCCGAGCCTTTTCAGTCAGGTTTCTGTACTCAGCACAGCACTGAAACAGCTCTTTTGCGTGTTGTTAACGATTTCCTCCGGTCAGCAGACCATGGGTTACATTACTAGTTAGCTCCAAATCCTCATTACCTCATTCTGGGGATGGTAACCCAGTCACCAAGTGAACACAGCGGCCAGGGAGCCATGAGTGGGGACGGTACTTTGCTCAAGGTTACCTCTGTGGTGCCACTAGCACTCCTGGGCTTCAAACCCATGACCTTCTGAGCGCAGGGGCAACTCCCTAACCACTAGACCACCAGCAGCCTATGCTTCTAGTGACTTTATTCTCACGTGACTTTATTTTATCATTTATGACTGTTGAATTGACTGCAAAAAAAATGCACTCCTTATCGGCTGTGGAAAAATGGTTTTGAAAAGCTTTTTACATGTGGTGTTTCTCGTGTTTGTGCCACAAACGAAGAGGAGAGGAGCTCAGCCATCCAAGCTAAAGCTAATCAGCAGTCAGTGCTCCTCCTGAGGCCTGTGTGATCTAAGCGAGTTAGCTTCAGCTGAAGGAGAGATAAGGGTTTAAATTTAGCTGCATCTCTTCCACTGAAAAGCTTCTAAATTGTGATAACGTCCCCTTCTGCTCATGATATGTTCAGCATGACACACCCATTAATAGTTGGCAGTGTGCCCTCTAGAGGCCAAAGCAAACCGAACAGATAGGCAGGCTCACAGTGGAATTAGCAGAATTAGCTAGCTATGTTTATGCCCAAAGCTAAATAGAATTAGAGATCTACATATTTCCATGTTAATGTTCTGTAGTTTTATACACTTGTCAGAATGTTGTTGGTTTTGCTTGCAGTAGCCACTATTCTTATCAGAGGAAAACAAACAATGCAACAGGAGTGTCCTGCATGCTTAAAGAGGGGTCTTTAGTAAATGTAATAGTTATTTATCTAACGACTACAACACAAAGAACCGCTGTAATGCTTAAATGACTCTTCTTTTTGGGAGAGAGCTTTTTGCTAAATCTGTACATATTTCCAATATGTTATGGAAATATGTATGGAAACCTGGCACTAAAACTGGAGAAAAACATTTTCATGTCAACAAATCTTTTGATTAGGCGTTTTTTTGAACTTTTGCACACAACTGTCAGCATGAGATTTGAAGGAAAAAGTGGTAGATTGGAAGAAAGGGTTTCCAATCAAAGAGTATGTTCAAGAACCTGTGCTGTGACTGCTCTTCATTTTTCATGTACAGAGAGGATTTTTTTGAGAACCGTTGGTTGAAAGGCTATAGCATCAAGCAAATTAAGAGTGTACCTGTAGACTTACGTATGTGCCAGCAGTGAGAATTAGATCATTTGCAGAATATACATTACAATAGAACATTACACGGTGTTTGGATAAGATATTGGCTTTTGTTTAGTTTTCAGCGGCTCTGATTTGTTTAAACAAATTGTCCGTTTTTTTTATTCTTCTTTTCATTTTTTTTCATTTGATTCTCATTTATCATTTGAACATATTTTGTGAAACGTTCATGATGAATGACCCGGTAGAAAAGCACCAAAATAAAAATGTACCACATTAACTTGCATTAAAAATAAAGAATGTTTTTGTGTTTACCGTTTTGGAGACACTTTGTAAAAAGTTATTTATGCCAGTCTGACGGTTTCAGTCGCCATGCAGTATTGCAAATATTGCAAAATACTGATTTTTTTTAAAGGTGTTTTTAGCTTCTAAACCTTCTAACTAACAAGAAACCAGAACCAGTTCCTCTGTTCTGAATTGTGTAGAAATGTTTGAAATCTTTTCTAAAAACGCTTAACAGCATAAGATGGTCAATAACAGGTTAAACACGGTCTTTGACTATTATTACGACTTAATACCCTTTATTTGATCTGCATCGTTAGAAGTTCCTGGTCTAGAAGATAGTCTGAAAAATTCCCATAAGCAACACAAAGAGAAATGTATTAACCTCTAAACTCATACAAACACACACAGTAGTATGCAAATATATTTAGCATATATTTGCATATCAATGAGCACCCAGACAATGAGAGGTGCCAAAATGAATGTTTAAAAGGCTCATGATATGAATAGCTTTCTTGATCATAATGAGGGCGTCAAAAAGGCGAAAGCATAAGACATTTCTACCACAACTGAGAAGAGTAGCATTGTAGAATACGTCCCAGCATGCGACAAAACTTTTAAACTTGATCTGTTTTTGGAGATTATTTTTTGCATCGGTTTCTTATGATATTTATTAGGAAAACTGTACTATATACCATGACAAAAACTCATGTCTCTGAAACAGGAACAGCCCTAAAGATTCTGAACCATGTTTTGAAATATAAGTTTGACTTCAACCACACGAACCACGTGAGCTGAAGATGTGCCATTACTCACTTTGTCATATTTGCTCCATTTCAAAATTGACTACAAGGTTAAACTACTCCATTTTTTTTTTAAAAGTAGACCACTTGAAAAATTACACCAACGTTCTTGGCAGTTTATCTATATGTGCCAAGCAAGACAGGTCTTCTCAGTACTTTACTCCAGTTAATAATTCACTGGAGAATTTGCCTTGGCCTTGGCCAATTTGTGATGCAACAGAGACTCTTACCTGCTCCAGTAAAAGCCTCACAGTTTCAGACCTGCAGGCCATCTCTGAAGGAACGGCGCTGAATCAGTAAATTCGGCCCCGTTTATATATTTATTTTTTTATTTCAACTTCTGCAGCTGTGAGCGAGTGATGAATTGAAAACTAATGCAATTTGTTCCAGGACGACCGCTTCGAAAGCCCACGCCTTGGAAGTGGAATTGACGAGGAGGCTGTCTGACAGTGACAAGGGGATGATATGACTTGGAATCCGAAATTGCAAGCACAACATTTTCACAGTCTGAGGTGCCATTGATCTGCAGCAGGTTTATAAATGCACTGTTTCTTTGTAGCAACAATTAAATGGAGCGAATCAGAAAATAATGTGGTGATTTCTAGAGCTAAATCAAAAGAAGCAAGCTTTTTGGTACCTAGAGGTAGAGCTACTTGTTTTTACTGCTTTGTAGTAAAAGGGAATCCAAAAGAAGAGAGGGAGAGCGAGGGACGGGGAAGTACTCGTTATTTTGTCTAAGCTTTATTCATTTTTTATTCACTCTGTGGCATCAGAAGAGCAGGAGGGCCCAGGCAGCGATACTGAGGGAGTACAGAACTCACTTGCTTGTTGAAATTGCTGCTTTGCTCTGAGTGCAATGATCCACACTCACTGCAGTGGCTTCTTTCCTCTGTCCTCTTTTTCCCCTTCTTTTCCGAAAGGCGCAGCACCAGCCATTCAGTCTCAGTGGACTTTTTTTTGCCTGTGAGAAGAGATGAAGTGTGTGTAGAAGTGAAGTAATAACCAAATGGTAAGACTTTTATTTCTTATAATGTAGCTAAACACTGGAGGTTGTGTGTTATACTGGATTCACTTTGGGCATTTTTTCTTACACAGTCAAAAACAAGAGCTACTTCTTTTCCCACCTGAACTCGTTACTCTTCTTTTCCCACCTGAACCCATAGCACTACAAAGCAACACTACATGGACAAAAGTATTGGGATGCCTGACCATTACACCAACAGGGACTTTAATGACATTGCATTCAAGTACATAGACTTTAAAATTGCGCTGGTCCCCCTTTGCAGCTGTAATTTAATTGAATGCTAATGGCCAGGCGTCCCAATACTTTTGTCCATATATTGTTTCCAAAAGACACAATTTTTTCCTGAAATTGATGGTATTAATAAGGGAGTTTGTGCCCCCTTTGCTGCAGTAACAGCCTCTGGAACACTGCACTGGGAAGATGTTGGGACATTGCTATGAGGGTTTGATGGAATTCAGCCATTAGAACATTTAGTGAGACAATGTAGTGATGTTGGATGATTATTTCTAGATCACAAATTCCATCCCAAAGGAGCTCCATTACTCCAGAGAACTAAGCCCAGGGCTTTATATTTTTTAGCCCATGGGCATGAAAAATAAATAAATAAAAACTGACCTTATGTGTGGCCACTGCATAGTTTATTCCATTACTCTGTTCTTTCCTATGGAGATACAAGCTGTGTGTGAACACCTGTGTCAGCAATACAGCCCCCTTAATTTAGCTGGACTCACCCAGGAAACAGTTTATACAAGTAAAGAAGCCCTGAACATTGCTTCAAATGTGTTTTTAATAAGAATTTATTCATCCATAAAAGAGGTCCCAGCAGCTAATAGCCAAGCAGCCCTTGTTGTTTCTTAGCAACTAGTGGTCAGTGGAAAGATACAGGTACAGTAAAAAAAAAAACACATATAAATAACAGATCATGTGATCCAGTCCATTTAATGAAGTCCATGTCTGAGTTTTTAGTAATTCCATTTTATTGTTCATTAATATGTAGTTCCTAATTCTCCTTCTTCTGTTGTCTTCATCTCTTGGACTGCTTTACTGCCGCGTCTTTCGTGCTGGAGCTTCTGCGTTTTATTTGATGCCAAAAGGATCCAAAAAGAGAAGAAAAAAGTCTAGAATACTTCAGTTCCTGTAGCTTTACTAGCCAGCTTCTTTTTGAAATGTTCTGTTTCACCAACAGAGGCTGTCTGGAGTTCCACCACTAGAGGCCGGATGGAGTAAAGAACTTCCACTACAGTTCTAACATTGTTTTTCAATACAGTAACAATATATTTACTGGTGTACTGGCTCCACTGGCTACTTTTATATTTTTGTATTATTTACATGGTGTGCTTTTTTATACTATACTGTTGTGTATAACTTTATTCTATTGATTTTTGCTGCTCTTGCCTTTGTACTGTCCACTTTCTGCCATAACAACATACATTTCCCACTTGTGGGACTAATAAAGGTTTATCTTATCTTATCTTATCTTACCCATACATGTAGCTTTGAGTCCCAAACCAGCCCAACAGGTTCATTTTAAACCAAGGATGCACACAAGCAAGAAGATGAGAAGATTGTGTGGATTGAGAAAACCTGCCACAACTGAGAAGGTCTAGGGGCCCACCCCTCTGAAAGATATTGAAAAGACAACAGTCTTTTTTTTTTAAGTCTTTCAATTAGTTTGTAAAGCTCCACCTTCACCTTCTGTACCTTTATTCAATTCAGACTGTAAGACATGCTTCATTATAAACCTGGGCTCATCTGGAGCTGGATTTCTGCAGCAAAACTAGAGAAACTGTGCTTTAGAGGATCAGATCAGACACCTTCTGCCGGCAGCTCAGAAAACAACACAAAGCTTATTTGCTTCAGCTTTCAAGTGGGTTTTCATTTTCTGTAATTATGCTTGTTCTGTTAGGTTTTGTGAAGCCCCCTGAGCTGCATTTCTGTCTGTCTACGTTACTGTGCTGCGTGATACGAACAAACAAACAGGTCGACGATGTATATTCCTAGCAGTGTATTGAATTAGTTGGTTACCTGCCAGCTTGAGTGGATTGTTTTTGACTGGGGTGAAACTGCTTTTGGGATGACAAAATGTGGACTGGTTTGTCATGGTTTTGGTGGGTTTTTAAGAAAGTTTAGACTTCTGTGCATCACATAAATACACAGCAAAAATTTGGATAGGGCTACTTTCTCCTCACATATTATAAGTCATCAAAACTCTGACAGCTGACAAGACATGGACTGGATTATCCAGTTCACTCTGCAGTGGTCTGCAATAGCTGTAAATTGGTTGAAAAGCAGTGGTCATCTGCAGGTTCTTAAGTTTATTTTACTGAAATTACTGCAATTAGTTTCTTTGAAGATGACTACCTGGCCTGTTTAATGGTAGGGGAAACACCGCTGACCAAGTTTCAGCGTCACAATACCTCACAAATACATCAGCGCTTAACTCGTTTATATGATAGTGGCAAGCAGCTTCTTCTTTCACCCAGGTTTAGACAGGCAAGGATTGATTCTCATTTACATGAACATACAATTGCCATGTCTGGAGGAGGAGCGGAGTGGCTCATTTCTTAAACGGAAAAAAAAGAAACCATGGCCACACGTTTTAGTGCTTATTGGAGAAATAACTGCTTTCAGTTTTTCACATGTGTCTAATACGTTTGCATCTTCTCCTAAAAACTGTAGTTTTTGCCTTCCCTGATTATTCAGAGGCTCAGTCTCAAACGTATCCTACTATGTATCAGATAAGGTGTGCCGTTTAAGTTGCTGGTTTAGGGGTCTAAATTTAGATCAAAGTAAGACTGTGTTTAAAGTCAGCTGGATAATCAAGTAATATTACTCAGTGAGGCAGATCCCAAATGTGAATTATTATTGTAATTTTGTGTATGTACCTCACCCATTTTGATCAAGGAATCAAGGATCATTTTGAATTTCTGAATCCCTTTATGCACCGTAAAACGTCCCGTGAAGGTTTGGGATGCGCAGCTCGACAGCTGTTTCAGAATGACGCTCCCAGTCGTTATTTACTGCTGGTGAGCTCCTTGCATAATTAATTAGATCCATTAATGCATAATGTCTGAGATTAATGAGCTTTAATTAAGCGAGTGTTTTATTGTTCTGTTGATTAGGCTGCTGAGAGGCAGGATTGGGCATGTGGTGCATAAAACTGTCACTGTGCCCTCTGCTCCATTACAGACAGTGAAATATAACAGGACAGTCAGACTGACAGCTTAAGAGTTTTAGAGTCTAAAACTACACTAGAGCCATCACATGCCAACCACAACATCACTAAGGCAATGGTAAGAGGAAATGGGCTGCGGAGCAACAAGTCATATAAATGAAACGGGTTTAAAATAAGATAAGATAGGATAAAGCTTTGTTAGTTCCACAAGTCTGAAATTTGCATTGTTACGACAGAAAGTGGACAGAACTAAGGTAAGAGCAGCAAAAACAATAGAATAAAACCAATAATACAACAGTACAGTATAAAAAGTACACTATACAAATAATACAAACATGCAAATAAGGAGCCTTAATCCATCACTCGGCCACACTACCATGATATGTGGTTTTGTTTAAGAAATACTGCCTTTTTTCATAATGGTGAAACAGAAAAAGCTTTTTGATGCATTTGTCTGGAGCAGCTCTCTGTTGGACTTTCTAAGCAAAAAGCACACATTAACTTGTACTGAGGACAGCAACATGGACCCTCACCAACATGAGAGAGATGAAAGAGCTCATCTTCTTCTTTCAGTAAAGATTTTAAAGCCGTTTTACTTTTTACATTTAAATCACCTGCACCTCACTAACACACTCTGTTCATATTCCAGCACTGATCTCAGATCAGCAGGCACTGACGTTCCGCAAAAACCCTTTGTAAATTAGACACAGTGGAGGGGCCTCGGTCTTTTATTACACTTCTGAACAGTGGGACTCAATTCCATCTTTATTGGTACGCTGACCTCAGTGCACACTTGAAAATATACTTCTGATAATCTCTTAAAAAAAAATACTATCTTGAGGTTCATAATTTGATTTAATATGTTGCTGCCTCAGATCATTTCAAGCGTGGTTAGGTATATTTAAGCATTTTTCCAACTATAACCGTTTGGTAATAGATTGAATTACTCTCATTTATTTTATCGCTGTTAAACTGCAAAACACTCTGAGGTGCTACATGAAAAGTGCTGAATTGAGTCCTCAGTTCTAACTAACAGTGTGTTCTGCAGTGTCAGAAACCACATAATCAAGTCTAGTAAAGATTGCTGGACAGATACTAACGCTGTGAGGCGAAATGTGGTGCGAAGTTGGGTTGCCACCTTAGTCCTGGACACTTGATCAGTGGATTTTTCGCTTGGTTTTGATGCAGTTTAATGTTCAGCTATGGATCCTGATCTTCTTGGTTATAGTGTTGTGGTGCTACCTAGTGTTGCAACCTGTAACACATCATTCACGCTGGGTATCAAAGTACATTTATGGTTATAGGCATGTTACTACCAAAAAAAATAATGCTGAATTTCGCTAAGTGGTCAATTAGCTAATAAACATGTTTGTTACAAAATCTAGACTGCTGAAATACCAAATTCCACAGATACTTTCATTCTGAACAATTCCCTGGATTATATTTTTCAGGGCCTTTTAAAATATTATCGAGGAATCAAAATGAATGCAGTGATTTCGAAAACATTTTACTAATACAGCCCTAATCAAGAGTCTATCATTCTGAAGCAGCTGTCCCTATGTTGAGGGTAACCTGAACCAGTCAGAACCATTCATGTGTAGAAACGAAAAGTTTGACTGGATGAAAGGAATCAGGAAAAACGTAAGAAATGCGGCCGGAAATGCTTTTTTTTTTTCCCTGTAGAAACAACCAAAATCAGGTGGTACCACTTGTCACTGGACCAAATTCAGGCATGTACCCTCTCCCCCGTTTTTAAATTATATGAGATAAATTTGGGGGACTTTGATTTTTCACTGAACTGTCACTTTAAGTCATGTCATGTTATCAGACACAAGACTAATACCTTTATTTTGCTCAGTCCAATGATTCTGTATTTCAAAAAACTTGATTCACACCAGTTCAGCAGTTTTAAACAGCCTGGATTCTTCATAGTCTTCTCTGAGTAAAATAAAGTGCCATATAGGGCTTCCACTTTTGCTTCCCAAAATAACCTTTCAGTGAATGGTTCACTAAAAAAACATATTCATAAAAGAGATGTATGAGTGTGAAGAGCCTTTTGATGGTTTAGGTTTGAAGAGGGAACTTATGTGACGTGGTAACAGTTGAGGTGCCAAAATGTAACTGCGGCTCCATTTAAGGTGGAGCGGAAATGTGGATCATCTAGAGTTCCTGAAAACCCCTACTGAGATCAATTGCTTTAGGGAAAAGTTGATCTTCTGCTGCATCAAAGAACCCTTTTTACAAGAGATTTTGACATGGGATTCCCTGTTGTAGCAAAACCTCAAATCTTTGAAATGGTAAATTTAGGAAAGTTGGTAAAGTTAGAACTAGGGGTGTCCAAAAAAAATCAAATTAATTACAAGCTCTCTGATTAATTAATCTAAATTAATCGCACACATTTTTGCTGTAAAAGTGTTTAAAAATGTAAGTGAATTTTGGCATATGAGTGAATTAATAATCAACATTACAGACTTTCAACTAATATGCTTAGGGAGAAAATTGATTCAGCAAGAACGATAGAACTCCATCTATAAGCTGCAATTTAAGAAAATGTACATACAAGCACGGATGTTATCAGTTGATTTATACTGTGTTGTCGAAAAATGCTAACTTGAAGCTTATACGGTTTATACAGTCAGTTTAGCACTGATAATGATGAGAAATAGGCAATAATATGCATTAAAATATATATATTTTATTAAGAGCCTAAATAGATACTTAGAGGTGTATAGGGCCTGTTTACACAGTCAGGTTCTAACACTGAGAAATGCTACTGTGAAGCAGGGTGTTCTGGCGATTTATGCTGTCTTGTTGAAAAAGCTACTGTAGCGCAAATCAACAACAGAGTCTATCGATTCATGCTACCCAGTGGAAAAATGCTCTCTTGAAGTTTATTCAGCTTCCAGTGTCCCAAAGGTAGCACAGATTTATGAGCGTGCATATCTCGATGGGTAGCATGTTTCAAAACCGGACTGAGTTAAATCACACAGGGCGATTAATCAGCTTTAATTTTTTGGTTATTTTTTCTGTGATTAATTGATAGAAATTAATACATTAATTTGACACTCCTAGTTAGAACATTTATGAATATACAGACTTTTTTTCTGTTCACTGTTTGTACAATTTGCAGCAGTATGTGTAAAATGCACAGGTTGCTAATCTTTTATGAACTATTTGCAGTGTGAGCGGTGTAAAAAATAAGAAACGCCTCCATATGTGTTGTGAGTACAGTAGTGTGTGTAGAGCAGCTTTTCTATGTGCTGTATTCCAGCAGCTTCACTCCTGATTCAGTGTCTGACGGATGAATCAAAGTCACACATGCACACACTCTGCCCTTAACATCACTGTTTTAATTGTTGCAGTTGTAAAATGATGTTAGAGTGTTGTATAGTTTAACATTTCCCAAGTATAATATATTATTTATGTATTATGTATTATTTTTCAGTTTTCTCCAAACATTTTTTTTAACTCAAGTGTGGTCAGTATTGTATAAAACAACAGTGGCATGCACATTTTACACAGACACA
This sequence comes from Hydrocynus forskahlii, assembly GCA_037974365.1. NCBI lineage: Eukaryota > Metazoa > Chordata > Actinopteri > Characiformes > Alestidae > Hydrocynus > Hydrocynus forskahlii. The sequence goes on along the minus strand of JBBPCX010067267.1, from coordinate 2,812 downwards.
CTCCCACAAATTGCAAAAGCAGTAACCAGGGGAAAAAAATGGAAAAATTTTTCCATGGCTGTATGTGTGTTCTGTTGGTTCATTCGTATTGAAAAGAAGTGTAAAGGACAGCTGAAGTTTTCAGATGTTTGACAGTGTGTAAATATGAAGGTTAAATGTTAACTGTAACTCCATCTCAAGCTTTAAAAGATTTTGTTCCATTATTGTATATAAAAGCAGGAGACAATATTGTACAGATGTCAAGTAGCAGCTTACACTCAGATCTGCAGTTTGTGTAGAATTTGTATAAAAACACTTCATATTTTGAAACGCATGAGAGAAAGAGTGCAGGAGTGATAACCCAGCGCTGTAGAGATCACGGCCACACGCACACACACACACTCTTTAACGACACAGACCACTTCTACCTGGAGTATTATAGACACACACACCACAGAAACAAATACATAACACCGCTTCATACAAGGAGAGTTACTGGAAAGAGAGGAAGAAGTAAATGCAGAGAATGAGACATAGATGGAGAGAGAAAGGGAGAGATGAGAAAGAAAACTAGACTAAAAGAAGAGAGAGAGAGAGAGACTGACAGAGAAAGAACTAGGAGAGAAAAAGGGAGAGAGACAAGAGGATAATAGAGACATGGACAAAGGCAGGGACAGTAGAGGGACGTAAAAGGAAACTATAGAAAGAGACAGGTGGAGAGAGAGATAAGGAGAGAAAAGAGGAAGGGACAGAAATAGAGGCATGGGGAGAGGGAGAAAGAAAAAGGAATATGGAGAGACAGCAAGGAGAGAGAGTGAAAGGAGTGAGAGAAAGGGAGGTAGAGAATGGTGAAAAAAGAAGAGGTTGAGAGAAAAAACAAGGGAAAGACTAGAGGAAAAAGAAGAAGGAGAGAAAGAGACATGGATGGAGAGAGAAAGGGAGAAAAGAGAAAGGAAGCTAGAGCAAAAGAAGAGAGAGAGAGAGAGAGACAGAGAAAAGCAGGAATGTGGTGAAAAAAGAACATGTTGGGAGTCAAAAAACAAGAGAAAAGAGAAAAGGGGGAGGAGTAGAAGGAAAAGGAGAAAGAGACATGGGTGGAGAGGGAAAGCTAGACTAAAAGAAGAGGGAGAAGCTGAGATAGACAAAAAATGAGGAGAGAGAGGAAAGGACAAAAGAGATAGAGAAAGGCAGGGACTGTAGAGGGGGATAAAAAAAACTATAGAAAGAGAGAGAGAAAAGAATAGGAAAGAGGAACAGAGACATGAGGAGAGGTAGGGAAAAAAAGCAATATAGAGAGACTGAAAGGAGTGAGAGACAAGACGGACACAGATGGTGAAAAAAGAAGAGGAAGGGAGACAAAAAATAAGAGAAAGAAGGAAAAAAGAGGTGAATAGATAGATATAGAGGGAACTATACTCAGCATAATGAGAGACTGTAAAGATGTGTGTTTAGAGTCTGTACATAATGGTTTTATAGTTTAAAATACTGTTAGTGAACTGCACTATTCTGTAGATAATCCACACTAGACATGCTGTTTTCTTGAATAAGAACAGCTACACTACATGGACAAAAGTATTGGCACACATCTGTTTTTCAGGGTATGGGTTTGGAACCTTACTTCCAGTGAAAAGCAATCTTACTACTTCAGCAGACCAAGACATTTTAGACAACATCATGATTTCCAACTCTGTGGACATAGTTTGGGGAAGAACCTTTTCTATTCCAGCATGACTGTGACCCAGTACACAAAGCAAGCCCCATAAAAACATGGCTGGATGAGTTCAGTGTGGAAGAACTTGACTGGCCCACACAGAGCCCTGACCTCAACCCCATCCAGCACCTTTGGGATGAACTGGAATGGAGATTGTGATCCAGACCTTCTCGTCCAACATCAGTGTCTGACCTCATACATGCTCTACAGAATTCATGGGCAGAAATTCCCACAGAAACTCCAAAATCTTGTGGAAAGCCTTCCAAGAAGAGTGGAAGCTGTTATCACATAATGAAGTCCCTGTATTTGAATGCAATGTCATTAAAGTCCCTGTTGGTGTAGTGATCAAGTGTCTCAATACTTTTCTCCATACAATGTATAGTAGAAAGTTATGACCAGCTTAGCTCATGGCTCACAATCATGCATATTTTCTGTTGGTGCAAACAGCCCATGAACTGTTTTACCATTACTCTGACCTCTCAGAGCTTTGACATCACCACAGTTCCTGGGCTGATGGATGGTTTAACATCTATCTTAAGAATTATCACCAGTCATTTAGTATTTTGTCCAGATGACACATGGATATTTTGTTGTTTTGCACCAGGTGAAGACTCATTACCTCATGCTGCTGTGCTGCCACAAGGCCAATGCTGAAGCGCCATCTTATGTTCCACCTCTATCTGCTGCGGTTCCTCGGCCGCTCCAGCCCAGGACTCCTTTCCAGCACGGAGAAAACTTCCCAAATCTGGCGTGAAGAAGCATATCAACATTCCAGTAGCCGAGACACCAGCTGTTACAGGAACGTCTCTGTGGAGAACATCCATCAAAACCACAACCATCAGACACTCCAACAGCTTCTTCTCCATTAAACAAGAGGAGACGGCTTCTCCCGTAAACAAGACATCAATCATCATTATCAGCTCCCCAGCCCACCACCAGTAACTCTGAACTCCCTCCAACACTGCTCCTGTTACAGCTTCAAAACTACTCACCGTAAACCAGGACATGCATGGGTACAGAGCCCGGTCTCACGACACAAAATCTATTCAAAAACGTGCTGTGATCACACTTTAGGCCTTTTTTTCATGCTAGGACAATGCTTCACTACCCTATGTATTTTAA
>JBBPCX010067266.1:0-13481 GCA_037974365.1 Hydrocynus forskahlii | reverse complement strand
AAGTTTTCAAAAGATTCTTATTTGGCCGCAGAGGCAGTAGGCTTCAGTATGAAGGCTGCATTTCTAATCAGCCCTGTCCTCCCTATGTAGTACAGCAAAACATGTTCATGAAGTTCTTTACACAAAATCACTCTCACATAAAGAGATCTCACCAGCTTTATTCTTCAGTTTTGGTCCCTTTCAAAACGAGCGGTTTCAGGGCTCTGTAAGCTGTTGGTGGCTACATCCCACCCATCACATGCTTAAACTGCGTTTAAATTCTGGATTTTACACATTAGAATCCATATCCTTAATACTAGTGAAGGGGTTTCTTTCTTTATTTATTTCCTTCCTTCCTTTATTCCATCTCTTCAATCTGTGACAGTGGTCCTAGCCTGCATGGTGACCAGGCTGAAGGAAGGAAGGGAGGGAGAAAGAGTGAGAGATACACTAGGTGGACACACGTGAAAAAGGCAGAAAACAGGTGGTACCCAATTCTATATGATCGACCCCGAGTCTGACCCAGAGCAAGATGAACACAACATTTGATGTGTGACTTGTCTTTGCTGGTAGACACTGCACTCGGATTATCGGTGCTTATAAAACTAGCAGACAAAATGGTGGATCTTCAACTAATCACGCCACTTTATTTGCTTTAACCAAGAGCGGAGGTTGTTTTATTGTGTTTTGAGTGAGTTTTGTGGGCTATTGGCCAGCTGAGCTGAGCTTTTAAAATTGGGAGCTGCAAAAACCCAAGATGGCCGCTGAAAGGGGTGACAAGCAACAGGCTAGTGGGTGGGGTCTTGACAGATGAGGGGCGGTTCTATGCAACTTGGCCCCCTCTTGATGTCACATGTGAGTTTTGCATAATATGTCCCCTTTAATGGAGTGTTGACAATTAAGTCACTCACCTGATCATGACTCATATTTTAATCCAGTGTAACAGATCTGATTCCTAATCCTGCCTGGGTATGGATCATTTGAACCAGAAGGGGTACGCTCACACTGGGCTGACAGAAGGTGCAATATGACACTGTAAAGTTTTGAATGTTTAATGGACACAGGACATGCTCCAGCAAATCGTCGTTTGCCTCTCTGATTAGTAAACAATCCAGGAAATGTTCTATTGGAAGATAAGGACAAACAACCAAAACAGAGCAAAATAACAGCTGAATAAACAAGAGGGAATAGTATGAGATATTTGCACTTGTTAGCTGTGGCTTTAGACACAAGGCCAAGTTCAATAGATGGACAAGTTAGTATTCGTATGTCACTGTATAGTTCAACCTTAAGAGCTTTACGATTACGCACCAGTCAAGTGACGCGTGTCACAGGGTATATAAACAGGAGGTAGGTTACACTCGGCTCTCAGTCATGTCCACTCGGCACTCAGTCAGTCCTCATGTCAGATCGACTCCAGCCCATCTCATCTGGTACCGTGAGTACTCCGGTCTCTTTCTTTTGGTTTATATACCTACTGTCTGTGTGTGAGACGTTGGTTTATATACCTACTGTCTGTGTGTGAGACGTTGGTTTATATACCTACTGTGTGTGTGAGACGTTGGTTCCTGCTGGGAATCTTTACTCTCTTGTGCAGCGTTCTCAGAGCAAGGTGCGTGGTTTACCGACTCTCTCATGTGTATCCACAATCGGGTTCTTCCACTACGCTACACTGGGTTAACTGTGGTTCTGGTACGTTCTTGTCTGCCTCTGTGACACCACCACAGTTCACCCTGAGATTAATGCAATTGTAAGACTAAGGGCTCAAAGTTTAGATGTATCATCTATGATAAAACAGTTGCTGCTCAGCAACAGCTGGTCATGTGACACAGACAGTAAACACGACAATAAGTCATATTTAAAGACATGCATCATAGGGACAATATTCTGTGCTAATGTCACTGAGATGAGTTTCCTAACTACCCAGAGCAGATATAACTGTGGCTAAAAAAACAAAAACAAACAGATGTAATCTGAGGAACCTGGTCATTTCCACCTGAACAGATAACCCCCTGAGCTGGCCCTCCTCCTTCACTATATTGCCTACAAATGTATGAAAAAAACACACATGCACTCATTTTAAAACTGTTTTTTAACACTAAAGTTTAACATACATGAAACTACTTTTTTATTTAATGTAACGAACCTGGTCATTTCTGCCTGAAAAAGGGTTTGGTCTGTTTGTCCGCCTTTACTACCTTGTGTGCAAACATGGGGGCAGCTGGTGGCCTGGTGGTTAGGGTGTTCACCCTGCTATCAGGAAGTTGTGGGTTCGATTCCCAAGACTGCTAAGCACCTCTGAGGTACCCTGAGCAAGGTACTGTCCCCACACACTGCTCCCTGGGCGTTGTGTTCCTGGCTGCCCGCTGCTTCGCACTGTGTGCTGTGTTCATGTATGACAGAATGGTCACTTTCACATGTACAGTATGTAATCATTCATAACATTACACTTTGATTTTACCCTTAACTTATGTAAATGACTGAAAGAATGCTGAACCTATTTCCATCCTGACTGGTAGTAGGTTCTGCTCTGCCAGCACCACCTTGACTTTGAAAAAGTTGTAATGACACCAACGAGCTGTCTAGCAGTTCTTAAAGGCTCTTCGTTGGCTTCCTAGTAAAACAGTATAAAAACAGCATGTAATATGACCACTATCTGTATATTATGAAGACATGACCATCATTTTCGCCTGTCCACAAGAAAACAAATTGAACGCCAAGTCAAACCAAACCGTGAAATGTACCAGAAATAAAGAAACATGAAAATATACTGAAAGAGAGAAAATGACAGTCACATAAACAAAGTTGCACTTACCTCTTGATCCATGATGTTTGCACGCTCCTGCAGCATTGCATTAAACGCACGTGAGGTGCTTAGTTGGCAGGAAAACATCATTTCCGCCAGTGAGGATGCGCTCTGCATTCTTTCCTGTAGGTCTCGGATAAATTTTCGTCTGGATTTCTGACTGAATTTGTCCAAGTGAAATAGCCCACTTGAAATGGCCAAGCTGAAATTAAGGCGCTGAATAATACTGATTGAATTTTTTTTTTTTTTGGCTGAAATTGAAAAGCTGAATATTTCTGTATTGGATCTTAAATTTTGTAATTACAATCGAAATAAATCAAGCATGTTTTCATTCAATTGCAATAATCCTGTATTTTTTTTATGGAAATTCTTTTGTCACTAATTTACTTCCATACATAACTTTCTCTTACTCATTGCAGATAAAACAGCTTAAGCAGGGGGAACAGCCTTCTTATAAATAGACCCCAAGCTCTGGAATGCTATTCTGAATAATATTCGGAACTCAGACACAGTCTGTTTTTAAGTCCAGGCTGGAAATCTACTTGTTTAGTCAGGCTTTCTGTAATCAATTTTCCTGCCAGAGGAAAGGTGTAGAGCTGGGAGGCGGTGGGCACAGAGAATTCAAGTAAACTGGGACACTGGTGCTATCGCCCCACCAGTCCTCACATTCTCTCAGGTTTGTGTCTCGGGGCGCTCTCATGTCCATCATACCCCTTGGTTCTGCCCTTTCTAGCTAGGCTGCTTTAGCAAGATATGCCAGCGTCTTAACTTGCACTCCTCACAGATATAAATAATTCTCTGTATATTTAAACAGAACTAACTCTCTTCTGTTTTCTTTGACTGAGAGGAACTGCTGCACATTTGTCTTGCCCAGCTGATCACCTTGGGACCCCAAGTTAACACTTTTCCAGGCCTGCAATCGCTGGGGCCCCGTGCCAAAATGTCCTCAACTGGTTTTGGCAGCTCACAACTCCACACATGCTCTACCCCAACTAGGCAATTGCTGCTTAAAGCTCCAGCGGAGATTGCTGTTCCTGATCCTGTTGTTTATGGACTACAGACTCTGTTACTCTTCCAACAAAATGTACCTGTATGGACACTTGGTGGTTCCAACTCCGTTATCTGTCAATAATCCTGTTCATGAAGGCATGGGTGTCACCGCCATTCAATCTGAAGGGGACGTGTCCCCTTCACATTTCATAATTATTCGTTTGGACCCCCCCCACATTTTACATAAAATATTAGTTCACCCAGCACTGTTGAATCTTGAATCTTTCATGAAAAAATCCATTCCACTTAATCGATAGGAGAATACCACTGGAAATCCGCTCCGGGTTTGCCTCCAACTCACCGCATGCAAGTGAAGTGAATCGTCAGAGCATAGATAGGCTGCTCGAAACTGGAGCAGGTAACGTCAGCCCCATTGCATGCAGGAAAAAAAACCCCTGCTGCCTAGGCTACGTTAAATGAATGTTCAACGTGGCCTAGGGCAGCGGTTTCCAAACTTTTGTGGTGTGGGGAGGGGTTGCCAACCTCCTCCCCCTTCCCCTCCGAGACTTTGCACGCACACAGCAACCCATCCATCCACCCACCCACCCAACCACCCAAAGAGTTTGAGATCACCAGAATCTTTTTTGTAATTTTTATTTTTTCTTTATTTTTATTGTGAAGTGTTCTATTTGCACTGCAGAAGTGAGACTTAAACTGAACATAATTTCACCACATGATTTCCAAGGGCAGAAATTGTACACACATCCCTATCAGGGCACCCCTGGGAGAGCATGTGGGCGATTATGTGAATTGGATATCAGTGTACAGGTATCTTTCATCAAACCTTAACTGATCTGACATATGGGCTATGGACTACATGATGTCCTACTTTAAATTCACCTACTCTACACTTATTGGATCCACATGAGGTGATGATTCAAGATTCTTTATTTGTCACATGCATAGATATACAAGTACAACACGCAGTGAAATGTATCCTGAACATGGTGATTTGCATTTTGTTAGCCTCATCCTTAATCCATATTGGTTATGATGTTCATTTACTATCTAAAGGGCATCTCACATTTCACCCCCCTTTGTCTGACAAGTTTTCAGTCGTTTTCTCTCCCACATAGGCTCCCACAATAGCAGAATGAGCTGACTTTCAATCCCTAGATGACATGTGATCACCGGCTCAGGCCAACATGAAGGGGCAGGATTGAAATGACTTTTGGAATCTTGAAGGCACATTTTAAGAGAGAGCCTGTCAGGTGGCGTCAGCATGCATGGTTCTACACCACATTGCCACCATCAGAAGGGAAAAGACCTCTGTCCTGATGCCTGTGCCCCTCGATATTGTTGACCCGTGATCCTCGACCACCCCACAGGGCATGCTGTGAGAGAGCATGTAATATGCAGTTTTTAACTTATTTAAAAAAGACACAGACTATGAACGCATTGAAGATTTGTCATGTCTTTGTTTATTTGCTCTTGTTCCTACAAATAGAAAGTGAAAATTCAATGATGGCACACATATTGATGAAAGACTGGTGAACTTATGGCAATACCTTCTTTTCTTGCTCAAGCTTCTCAAAAAAGGCTGCGCACATAATCTGTTCCAGCCTACAAAGGTAAAAAAGGAGAATCGGCAGTCAGTGTTTCATCACCCACATCCTCCGGAAAATTAAAGGAGTACATTTGTCATGTCACATCAAACAGTGTTTTGCACACTCACCTGTACCTCAGGATCACATGGGATGTTGGGCTCTGCAGGCGGCTGGGGCAGCGCAATATTCTCCTCCTCCACTGTACGTAACGCGTGAAATGGAATGTTATGACTGCACAAATGTACACACTGTACAGAGTGATTGAGATATTACCCTGCACATAAAGGGTGGACATTCCTGCCACCTGGGTTCGACTGGATGTCTCCCTCTAACCCTCCATAATAGGCCTTCCTCTATTGTTGACCAATGCCAACTACTCTGCAGGCATGAAAGCTTCAGGGAGGCCCTCCACCTGTTGCCTTCACACCAACCTTTTTCATATTGACTGTAAAACACAGAAACAAGCTATTAACTGGAGCCTAGACACTATATCTCTCATAATGAGTAGAAATATTAATGCATTAACTATTAATACATGAGCCTACTACTTGAAATGTTGTTTCTGTATTACATTTTTATATGCAGCCAAGTACGCTTCCAAGGGCAATTACATCTGAAATGTCAATAGTTATTGTTAACACAGGATTACATACCGAGTAACCTCCCAGTAATTGCACTTAGGGGATATTAAATAAATTAAAAGGCCAACCTGACATGTGACACATCTATATACCTCTATATTTATTTAAAGTGTTTATTAATTTTCAGACAACATTTAAATCGTCTAATAAATAATACTCAGCTAAGAACAAAAGACAATGTACATGTACTTACACATTTACTCGGTCAGCAATACGTTGCCAACAAGCCTGCCTGGTTTTTGTTAGCTGCTGTAGTGTTGGACTTGCACTGCAGCACTGTTTTGTTCTCCTCAAAGCCTTGCATGATGATACATTCTTCCTCCGTGAAGTACAGTGATCGTGTCGTGATTCGAAATGGTGACTTGCACTGTTGAACACACCCCACGCACAGACCGTGATAAGTTCACTCTTGACTCGACTAATCAACATCTTATTGGGCTTCATAGTACCGATTAATGCCACCTGGGACAACCTTGATTAGTCAAGTGCGCAATTTACCCTGGAGTCAAGTCAGACTTGATTAAACGTGCTTTGTAGTACAGGGTTGACCTGAGGAGGATAGGTTCCCCTTTTGAGTCTTGTCTGTTAATTTGTTAAAAACACAATCAAAATTAAATACACAATACAATGTGATGTGAACTGTGTATGTGTGTACTTAATCATTTCCAAATCTCTCCTTGTGAAAGTATTTACAGGTACCATCCAATTACAAGATGGCAGTGCACACATTTGCTGTGGCTCAGTGCTCTCCCCTTTGGTGTTGTGTTTTGTTTGCATGTATGTGTGAGTTGATACTAGTTCTTTCCACACCCTGTTGGATGAACCAATTCTACACAATCTTCTTAAGATTGGTGTCTGCAGCGAGTCGAGTGTTACAGTGAAATTCATTAACTCGCACAGCATTCGGTGGAAATAGCCAGGACACCCAGCTCCACGTGGATCACCATACCCGTAAGCTGACGACGGAAGCGGCGTAGAGAGGGGAAGCAAAAGTGAGGCTGCAGGGCCGGCACACTAGCTAGGCTATGAAAACAGCCACACAAACCACCGCTACCAAGCTTTTTTCTCACTAATGCCAGATCCATTGTCAACAAGTTGGATGAACTGAGGCTACAGGTTGCATCGAACCGCATGATCAAGGACAGCTGCTTGCTTATGTTCACAGAAACCTGACTTTATTCATGCATACCGGACTCGGCTATTGAGCTAACAGGCTACACATTGCGGCGCTACTATAGGGCTTCAGACTCCGGTAAGAGCAGAGGCAGGGGTGTGTTCAATTAAATTCAATTTTATTTATATAGCACTTTTTACAAGCAATTTGTCACAAAGCAGCTTTACAGAGACCAGGTCCGAGCCCCTAGTGAGTAAGCCAAAGCCGACAGAGGCAAGGACAAAAATTCCCCCAGCTGGAGGAAGAAACCTCAGGAGGAACCAAGACTCAAAAGGGGAACCCGTTCCCCTCAGGTCGACCTGGGTAGAGATAGACAGATAGGCCATCTACGGCTAACAGATTTGGTTTCACTAAGTGTCCAGAGAGGTAAATATTGTTGGAAGAGTAACTGAGAGTCTGTAGTCCATAAACATCACGATCAGGAGCATTTCAGAAGCACTTTAGGCAGCAGTTGCCCCAGCTCGGGGAAGGGCCCGAGCGGAGCCGAGACCTGTCAAGGGCAATTTCCCACGGTGATCAGTCTTGCAAATGTGCAGCAGTTCCCCTCGGAGAAAACAGAGGAGAAAGTTAGTTCTGTTTAAATTTGAAGAGGAGTATTTATATCTGTGAGGAGTGCAAGTTAAGACTCCAGCATATCTAGCTAGAGCAGCCTAGCTAGAAAGGGCAGAACCAAGAGGTATGATGGGCATGAGAGCGCCCTGATACACTGTCACACCTCCACTCCACCGTCACAAACCTGAGTGAACATGAGGAGTGGTGGGGCGACAACACCAGTGTCCCAGTTTACTTGAATTCTCTGAGCCCACTGCCTCCCAGCTCTATACCTTCAATCTAACAGGAAAAATTAATTACAAAAAACCTGACTAAACAAGTATGTTTTCAGCTTGGACTTAAAAACGAAGACCGTGTCTGAGTCCCGAACGTTGTTTGGTATAGCATTCCAGAGCTTGGGGGCTATAAATGAGAACGCTCTTCCCCCGATGAAGCTTTCATATTTCTGGGTACAAGTAAGTAGTCAGCACCTTGAGATCTGAGTGACCGCAGAGGTTCATAGTAAGAGATAAGTTCACGGCGGTAATCAGGTGCAAGGCCATTTAAGGCTTTTTATGTCATTAGTAGAATTTTATGTCATTAGTAGATACGGAATTTGATCGGAAGCCAATTAAGTCTAGATAATATTGGGCTCATGTGGTCGAATTTCCTGGTTCTAGTGAGGACTCTAGCTGCCGCATTCTGGACTAGTTGAAGCTTGTTTAGGTTTTTGTTGGAGCAGCCTGACAAGAGGCTGTTACAATAATCTAGTCTGGAAGTAATAAAGGTGTGGACTAATTTTTCTGCATCACGGAGACATAATGCACTTCTTAACTTAGCAATGTTTCGTAGATGAAAGAAAGCTAATTTAGTAACAATACTTGTGTGTGTGTGTCGAATAAAAGATCTATAGTGACACCGAGATTCTTTACAGTTAACATTGGAGATGCTGAGGAACCGGCAAGATCAAGCGTTAGACCCGACAGTTTGTTTCTAGCAGCTTTTGGACCTAGAAGGACTTTAGTTTTATCTGTGTTGAGTAAGAGGAAGATAGGCAACTTCCAGTCTTTTGTATCTTTACTGCAGTCCCCAGACTTATTTAATTTAGGTTTATCATCAGGATTGGCAGAGATATAAAGCTGTGTGTCGTCTGCATAGCTCTGGAAGATAATCTCATGTTTCCAGATAGTCATCCCTAATGGCAGCATGTACAAAGTAAATAAAAGTGGTCCTAAAACAGAACCTTGTGGGACACCATATTTCACTTTGGTGGGTACTGAGGATTCCCGTTAACTCTTACAAACTGATAGCGGTCGGTCAGGGATGATCTAAACCAGGATAAGGCAGTTCCAGTGATTCTGACAAGGTTTTCTAGTCTGTCTAGTAAAATAGCATCACGTCAAATCACGTCGAATGCCGCACTAAAGTCAAGCAGAACCAAAAAAAGAGACGAATCCTTTGTCAGCGGACAGTAGATGATCATTTACTATCTTTACTACGGCTGTTTCTGTACTATGATGAGGCCGGAACCCAGATTGAAATGTTTCATATATACGTTTTTGTGTAGTAATGAACATAACTGGAGGGACACGACTTTCTCTAAAATCTTAGATAGAAATGGAAGGTTAGAGTAGAGACAGGGCGATAATTAGAGCTCGCAAGGATCAAGGTGCGTTTTTTAACAGAGGTTTAATAACTGCTAATTCAAAGGATTTCGGTAGATAGCCAATACTAAGTGAGGTGTTTAATACTGATAGGAGAGGCCCGATGATTACTGGTACGACTTCTTTAAGTAAGCTTGTAGGAATAGAGTCGAGGGTTGAGGATTTTGAAGAGAGAATAATTGCAGAACGTTCCGTTTGTCTGACTGGATTAAAAGATGTCGGTTTCTCAACTACAGCTGAGTATTACAGTATCTGTGTCGGCTGAATCGGGCAGCAAATGTGGTGGAGTCAAATTTCTAGATTGATTTTCTTGTCTAATTATTTTTACTTTATTATTGAAAAAGTCAATAAAAACGTCACTGGTAAAATTTGCAGGAACCTGTGGTTCTGCACCTCCCTGGTTCTTAGTTAATTGTACTAAACAGAAACCTGGGGATATTTTTATTAGATTCAATGAGATGATATATAGGCTGAGTGTGCCGTGGTAAGAGCTCTGTTGTACTCTCTGAGGCTCTCCTTCCAGGCGGTGTGGAAAGATTCCAAATTAGTCGATCGCCATTTACATTCTAGTCTACGCATATTTTGCTTTAAAACATGTTTGATCATTATACCAGGGAGCGAGCTTTTTCTGTCTGTGTGGGACATTTTAGGGCCAAGCGATCTTATGTTTAACAGTCCCAACTTTAGCTTTAGATCTAAGGTGCTGAGCTTACTGGAAGTATGAGAGAGATTCATTAAATTATTCAAGCACACGTTTTGGTATTTCCTACTTTTCAGTTTAGTTCGGGGAACAGACACAGTCTTCATATTCTAAAACTTAGGGTGAAACCTAGGTGACGACTCCAGGCAGCTAGCAGATGGTTTGACAACAGCGACTACCAGAGCTGCGCTGCTGGCTAGCTAACGGACTATGGGCTATGCTGCAGGAGATGAGAGCAGCACCCTCCCGCGAGGGGTGGATACCGTCCCGGGCTAAGAGACCAGGCTCGCCCTCGAACGTGGACCAATTGTCAATAAATCCCACATTGTTTTCCAAGCACCACTTGGACATCCAACAATTCAGCGCCCAAAGCCTGCTGCAAGCCTCAGGGCCACGCCGTATTGGGATGGGGCCCAGCTTTAGTGATCTCTGATTGCCGCAGATGAATAACATTAACCCCTACATGAAAAACTATCCTCTCATACCTACGACTAGCTAGCAGCTTCAAGTTCTCTGCAATGTCTGGCACCCTGGCACCTAACAGTAGCTGGTGCTGGAGACCCTAAAGGAGTAGCTAATTTCACGTGTTGAAGAACTGAATCACCTATAACCAGAGCACTTTGAACAGGCTTCTCAGCTGGCACTTCACTGAGGAGGACAAACCTGTTTGACAAGTGAACAGGAGGAGGAGAGTGTTGCTCGCATGAGGAAGCTCTCCCTCCGAATCGTCACCCAATTGCCCTGCTGCAGGGGCAAGCTATCTTCCACCAAGGCACCCGAACTGGCTAGCAACTCACCCGACTCTCGTCTCCTATCCCTAGTTAAAATCCGGATGCGCTCCTCTAACTCTGAAACCTTCTCCGTCAGATATGTAACTAACGTACACTTCACACAAGTAAACTTTACGCTAGTGCTAGTGACGGAGAGAGGGGCTGAACTAAACATGCTGCACTCCGTGCAGAGAAGGGGCTCGCCAAACTCCATACTGAAACTTACCGTTTATCGGACCAGTCATCTCTTGTCGGTGGGCTGAAGACACTGTAGACCGATGGAAATAGTTTAATAATCGTCCAAAATGTTAAGTTAACTCACTAGTAAGTTATAATTACTGACTAAAAACAGAAGTACAAATATGCTAAGAGCACACCAACACGCTGAACAGCACCGGCGGTAAAACAGGAAGTGACAACAGGTGTCACGTCAAGAAGACACTGATGGACCAGCGTGTGTGTGTACATTAACAACTGGTGCACGAATGCGGTGATGGTGGACAGCCATTGCTCCCCTGATCTGGAGTACATGACTGTGAAATACAGACCCATCTACTTATCGCGGGAGTTTAATGTGGTAATGATCACCGTAGTTTACATACCACCAGCTGCTAATGCTAACTCAGAACTGAGACATTTACACCTCTCTGCAGAGAGGTGCAGGACTGCTTTGACAGGATTATCTGGGAGATTTTTGAACACCCAGACCCAGATCTCCACACTGACAGTGTACTGAACATCATCAAGACTTGCACTGACACTGTCACAGTGGAGAAACGTATCCGTGTCTATCCAAACCAGAAGCCCTGGATGACAGAGGTTCAGCTCCTGCTAAAGGAGAGGAACACCTCCCTCTACAGTGCGGCACAAACCAATCAGAAGAGAGGCATCAGAATGGCTAAGAGGGACTACAGGAGGAGGATTGAAGAGTACCTGGACAGCAATAACACCAGGCAGGTTTGGCAGGGAGTTCAACACATAAACTACAGGACAAGGAACTGTTGAAGGTGATACCTCAATAGCAGAGGAGCTGAACCACTTCCTTTGAGGTGGAATTACCAGAGGTTGCTGTTACACATGCAGCAGCAGCCCAACACAACACCCGTATAGTGGAGGCACGTGAGGTAAAACGCTCGCTCCAGGCTGTCAATTCCAGGAAGCAGGTCTTGATGGTGTCCCTGGACATGTCCTGAGGAACTGTGCAGAGCAGCTGGCCGGGGTCTTTACAAAGGTCTTCAACCTTTCACTATCCCAGTCCTCAGTTCCACCCTGTCTGAAATCCTCCGTTATAATCCCGTTACCAAAATAATCACCCATAACCTGCCTGAATGACTATCGGCCAGTAGCGCTCATGAAGTGCTTTGAGAGACTGGTTCGGAATCATATAATGTCCTTCATCCCTCCCACCTTGGATGTGCACCAGTTTGCTTACAGGGCTAATAGGTCTACTGAGGATGCTGTTGCTCTCCATGCTACCCTGTCCCACCTGGAGCTCCAGAGGTGCTATGCATGTCTCCTCTTTATTGATTTCAGCTCTGCTTTTAACAACATCCACCCTCACAGATTGGTGTGTAAACTGTTTGCCCTTGGACTCCCACATTCCACCTGTCTATGGATTAAAGACATTCTGACAGAACGCACACAGAGGGTTAGGGTGGGCCCCCACCACAGCAACACCACTGTCAAATTTGCAGACGACACCATTGTAGTAGGGCTTATCTCTGGGGAGAATGTGTCCGCCTACAGAGATGAAGTGGAGCAGCTGACAGCATGGTACGCAGACAACAATCTGCTTCTGAACACAACTGAGACCAAGGAGATCGTTGTGGATTTCAGTAAAAATAAAACGGACATTAAACCACTTCACATCAGAGGGGACTGTGTGGAGAGAGTGTCAGACTTCCACTTTCTGGGAGTCTACATCATGGAGGACCTGTCCTGGGGTGTGAACACAGCAGAGCTGACAAAGAAGGCTCAGCGTTCTATCGCTGTTCTTTTGAGAGCATCCTGTGCTACTGTCTGGGTGTGTGGTTTTTCAGCTGCACGACAGCACAGAAGAAATCACTTTAGGGAATCGTAGAGAATACCCAGGCAATCATCGGCTGTCCTTTACACTCTCTGGATGAACTGCACAGCCCTGGCTGTCTCAGAAAAGCGGATAACATCCTAAAAGTCTCCTCACATGCCTCTCACGACTTATTCCAACTGCTCCCATCAGGCAAAAGATACAGGAGCATCAAAACAAGAACTAACAGACTGAATAGCAGTTTCTACCCCGTCACTATCCGGGCACTGAATGACACCTAATCACCTTCACAAGTATGCAATAAATCAATCTCGTGCAATATGTCTTTTATGTGCAATAAGGTTATAACTCATTTGTGTTTTATCCTAGTTTTTTATTATAGATATATACAGCAGAGCTGACAAAGAAGGCTCAGTACTTATGTTTAAATATATATATATATACACACACACAGTGTTTGAAGTGGGCCGGAACTTCTGTATTTTCGTCTTTTGGGTTCTGCCACGTTTTTCTGCATTCCGGTACTTACTGAAACTGATCCGACGCAGCGACAGTGACCCGAGAATAGACAATATCACAAGACCGATAAAAGA
>JBBPCX010067265.1:0-38145 GCA_037974365.1 Hydrocynus forskahlii | reverse complement strand
CACACACACACACACACACACACACACAGACACACACACACACACACACACCCCTACACCTACACACACACACATATACATTATACATATGTATGCATACATGTATATAGTATATACACGCACATATGTATATAGTAGGTAAGTATGGTTAGCAAGTAAAGTGTTAAAGTGATAGTTTAGCCTTGAAGCTCCAGTAAAAAGCTGGAAGAGCAAAAATGTTTTGACTGAATGAAGGGGTGTGTGGGGGGATATTGCAGACCAAACTATCACTTTAATGTTAGTATGAAGCCATGTTTATGACACCAGACAATTAATCATCAGTGAGTTCGGTGGTTCAGTGGGGTGCTGATATTGATCGAGTCATTAATGTGGAAAAGATGGTAGTCTTTCACCCATACACACACAAATATACATGCACGTGTTAGAATGATGCAACACACAACATCAAGAGAAAAACACACAAAAAATACACACTGCTTACCTAAGAGAGAAGCTGATGCATTCAGAGAGAGAGAGAGAGAGAGAGAGAGAGAGTAATGAAAATAGGGAGAGAAACAGAGAGGGATGATAAAAGGGAGAGGAGAGAGGCAGAAAGAAGAATGAGAAAAGAGGCGACAGAAATGAATGGAAAAGAAAAAAAAATAAAAAGGGGGAAAGCAAGGGAGAGGGAAAGCAATAAATAGTGGAATGAAAAAGTAAACATGATTAATTTTGAAGATGCTGCTAACGGTGCAAGATGAATCATTAGCATTAGCACGCTAACAGCTACAATCACTGCTGTGTGTTTACTGTGTGTCACATGACACATTGCTTTAACTTCATTTAAAACCATGGAGAGTGAATAAAGCAACCTGGCAGCATCCTGTGGACGGTTTAAAGATCTTGGCTGATCGACTACATCTGATGGGGGCAGGACTGTAAACTTGCTCTCCACCTAAACTATTGCTTTAAGTCTAGTATTGTATTGTGCTGTTTCTTTCTCTACTTCTGTTTTGTTCTTTCTTCTCTCTCTCTCTCTCTCTCTCTCTGTAGGGTTCACTCTGCTGTATAGTTAATATGAGAGGTGGGGCTGTCCCCTTGGGAGCACTGTGGAACACCATGTGGGTCCTTAGTGATCGGTTGCTAGGTTACCTGTCTCTGCTGGTGACATGTCATCTGTCTTCAGAAACTCTTTTTTTCTGTTCATTCTGGAAGAGAGGGGTGTGGAAAGAGAGGAGAAAAGAGACAAAGAAAAAAATTAATGAAAAAATCCAAAGAAAAAAAACCAGATAAAGACAAAGAGAGTAAGTCAAAAAGGAGGAGAGAGAGGTGAGCAGAGAAAAAGAGAAAAAGAAAAACAGGAGAGAAAGTGAGCCAGACAAAGAAAGAGTGAAAGAGAAAGCAGAGTGAAAGAAAAACAAGGCAGAGAGAAGTGGAAAGATAATCAAAATTGAAAGTAAAATAATAGGTACTGTTCATAAAGTACTGAGAATGTAAATATTCATAAAGTATTGAGACAGTAAGAGCACACACCTCCTGTTTTCTATGCAAGCCACCAAGAAGGTCAGTACGTAGAAGGACAGAAAAATTCCAAGACAAAACAGCATTCCCATGACATACACCTCCGCTACAACAGGAGACAGAGAGATGTCAGCCAACCAATTAAGTAATGTGTAAATGTTCAATTAATTAATTAACCTCATCGAACTTACAGTTGATGGCAGGAGTGACGATCACTTCCAGAGTTTTACTACGATTCCCAGCATCCAAAAGCTCATCTGAGAAGGAAAGAACACAGACGTCACAGAAGCTGATTCTAGATCAGCGTTCCTCCTGAGGTGGTTTGTGAGAACAGACCCTGCTTTGTAAAAAGGTTTAATTGCTGAAGTTTAGTTCATTTTTACAGCTCAAAGTAAGTCATACTGTGGCCTAAACTATGTTTACAAATCTCCACCACCTTAATGAAGAACAGTATGTGGTTTGACGGTCTGGAGAAGTTTTGGGTTTGTGTTTATGGTAAAATATTTGAGTGGCTACTGACTTCTAGTGTTAGCCATGTTAGCCTTGTAGCTCCAGTTCTGAAGAAGCTACATATAGACTCCAAACTGAAACTGTCAGCTGCTAAGTGTGAAATGGTTTTTGGAAATCTGCTGGGACTTTACAACTCCGGCTTAAGGAGAAAGTATAACAGGATGAATTTGTGGACAGAGCAACAACAAATCAATTGGCTGATTGGCTGGAGTGGGGAGATAGTGGGCTGTGATTGGCTAACCAGGTAAGAGGGGGTAGAACTTGAGTGGTCCACCACACGCCTCGTCCTCTGTCTTCACCACTATGACCACGTAGAAACTGTTGCTTGGAAAATCCTTTCTCTGTGAACAGGAAATGGAGAATAATTCAGATAAAACATACTGCAGGAAGTTTAAAGCCATCAGGTTAGCATCAGCAAAATTTGGTGTAGAATAAATTCAGAGCCCCTTTCACACATGTACGGCAACCCTAAACTAAATAGATGTTATTTGGAGGAGCGGTTTGTGTGAACGCAAATGTCTGAATAAGTCTATTACACAGACTTTACCCTCCCGATTACAGATTCTGTGCAGTGTCCAAGTCTGTATGTGACCAGGTGATCGCCTGCGGAGTTAAACAAGCGAGTGAGCATCTCTCTGACGTTTATATGCAATAAGGGAGAAAAAAGAAGAACACAAACATCCAAGGGTAAAGCAGAAGGTCATTTACACGAAGACAACAATGGAAACGTCCAACTGGATGGATGAGGAACTTCTGTCAGTGAGAGACCACGTCTAAATCTTCACAGATATTCAAGGAACGGTGAGAGACTAACCAAATTACGAACCGGCTACATGTGCACATCATGTAGCTCATCCTGAATACTCTACCTAAATCACACAGAGGAGTTCCAGTAGGTGAGACCATGTCCAATACACACAATCTCCTGCTGTGCACTACATGTGTGAAAAGGTGACACTAATGTGAAAAGGGTGACACTAAGAACTGATTCTCCAGCTGATTTGGGAAAATGGCTTTTTAAAAACAAGACACATAAACAAGACATCTTGATCTAGTATGTAATGAATACTAAAGTTGCAAAATGTCCATACAGTCCACATATGGTCACTAAGTTGCAAAAACAACTGTTGAATTTGTTGAAATCCGCTCATTAACACATATCTGCCTGCTTTGCCTATTGCAGTTTAGCCGTGCCCATTCACAAAGAAATTTTAAAGAGCATATCAGAAGCCACAACACAGGGCGGTCATAACAGAGGTCATTAATACATCCGTCTGAAATGCAAAGTAACAAAAACAGCTCGTTTAATTCTAAAGGATAATGTCAGGTGATCCTGTGAAAGGTTGTTTTACTGAATGGTAATTTTATTTCCTTAACTGTATGTCATTTTAACTAATCATGAACAAAAACTAGCACAGTCATTATAAAAACCTACCATATTATATTTGCACAGTTTATGATTGTGAATGTTACATCGCTTGCATTACTGCAACCCTACCAGACAGATTTAACACAACTTACACAAGGCCTGGTATTACCTGCACTGTGATGGCTCCCTTTTTGGTCATGGTCTGATACATTCCAATAAAGGCCACATTGTTGTCCAGATCGTACACAGGGCACTGAGGACAAAAAGAAACGCAGCAGGCTGACAAGTATTCAGTTTACTGTACTAAGGCTGACCTTCAGGAGTAACAGAAAAGATCTACATGACTGTACTGCACATTCTAAATTCTCTTACTGCTTTTACTGGGTTAGATATAATGTCTTGCACTTCTCTTTAGGTGTTATAAAGTGATTGTGGGTATGTACTTATAGTGCTGTAACAAGAGCAAAAGGGCAGTTCCAAATTCAAACCTGGATATCCTGAATGGACATGACGGAGCACGGGAAATTCTTATCCGAATCCACTTTGACAATCACGGTGTCCATGCCGTCGGGGAAAACATACTTAAAAAACTGTGGGGAAAAAGAGGAGACAAAACAAATTAGAAATTAATACTTAATTACCAAATATTACAATAACTTACTCCCTTATTTTTATGTATTATTCCAAAATAAATTAATTACTTAATAAATGGTGATAGTTCATTCGGTAGAGCTGGTTAATTTTAGAATGACAGGAACACAGGAACGAACTTTGATCCCCTTTGTTCCTGTCCTGTGTTAAATCAGGGAAATGTATCGTAAACCCTGATTGTAAAGTTAGAGCTTTGACGTGCTGCCTGGATTACAGACACACATTTTCAGAACAAGCTCCAAATTAGACACATGGTTAAATTTAAATTTTAAGCAGCTTCTAGAACATGAGAAGATTTATTTCACGCAGTTTCTGTTTTATTCTAACAGTAGAATTAGAGTACAACTTTTGAGAGATTTTTGGAGTCGCTGTTTTTCTTCGGTATATCTTAAGTAAGCTTAAATTAGCTTGTTTGCTAGCTTTACCAACCGGGATGGTGAAGTAAAAGACCCTTGCTGGTGGTAGAAAAGTGAAGACTGTAGAGAACCTTCTTATTTTAACTACAGAGTAAGTCCTTATTTTTAGATTTTGAAAAAATACTTCAAGGTTCTTCATTAATTCCCACAGTAGAGATGAGGATTCAAACACATGTTACGAAGATATGGTGCAAGGAGGGGAGGTGGCGGGGGCTGAGTGTCTTAGAATAACCTCAGATCTCCAAAAAAGAACAATACAAATACAACCCGAGATCTGCTCTAAAGCTTACTGATCAGTAAACCTAAATCCACCCAAAGGCAAACACACAAGATGATAGAGTTGTGGTTAGGTTGCTGAGTCATGAAAAAAACAGAAACACGCCAACTGATGACTAAAGAGGCACTGATATAGCAATACATACAACCCTGCTCTGAGTGATGTGTCGTTAATTTTCTCTGCAATAAAGCTATGGACACTGTACTGCCCCAATTTGCTACTTTATAATGCTCTAGATTATAATAAAAAAAGTCAAAGTTCCTGTGCTAATTCTTTCAAGAATTCCTCGTTTACTGTAATTCACACTCACACATTCCCTAGATGGACTTTAACCTGCCAGTGCACAGAGTGAGTGACGTCACCCTCTCTCCCATTTCAGGTGGACTGAAAATACTTTTCTGCCTCTAACGACAGCAAAACTAGCTTGATAAGATGTTCCTGGAAGAAGTGGTAAATTATTACTTCTGTATTTTTGTGAATGAAGCCTCTCTCTCACAAATGCAGCACTCAAGTGGCCTTAAGTGCGTGTGTGTTGACGCTTGATAAACAAATGTTTTTCCCACAGACTTTACTATTTAACACTTTATCAGTAGTACCCTCAACAAATCCTGTTATAAAAGTTCAGCTTACAGAGCATATTTATATTAAACAATAAATCCAAAGTGCCCCCTACATTTTCCACAGTGTCAGAATCACTGTCTACAACTTGATCATTCCAAAGCATTTGTTCACTTTGTCAAGAAATAACTACAGCTTTAAGAACAAGAAAAGTTCAATAAACTTTGCATGAAGTCCTGCCAGACACCAACTATGCTGTGTGTGACCGGTCAAGGAAAAAGGAGAAGAGAGTGTGTGTTCACAAACCTGGGGCTGGGAAGGAGTTGCGTTAAAGCTGAACTTCTTATTTGTCCTAAAAAACAAGAAGAAAAGAACACAGAAGAAATGAATCAGACTCTATACAACAGCAGATCACACACCTGATTAAGCCTATTAATAAACACGAGCACCAGTTTAAAACAGAATCTCCTCCTTAGGCTCAAACACAATTCAAACGGGATTATCTATAATTAAAGTGTCCCCTTATAGTCACACCATTGCACAGTGTGAACAGTGTGAAATTCTTTGTCCACTTAACCCATTCACCAAGTGAATCAGTGGGCTGCCACCAATGAGGGGTGCCCGGGGAGCAATGTGTGGGAGCAGTGGTGCCACTAGCAGTCAAGGGATTCAAACACACCACCTTCTAGTTGCAGAGGCAACACCATAACCACTAGCAGGGTTCCCTCTCATTATAAGGAATCGTTTTCCAGGACATTTCCAGGAGGCTTTTCCGGGAATTCATGACAGGATCTGGTCATACAGTCATACACTTTAGTCGCAGGCTTAACACCATTTTAATTTATCTTTGATTACGCTGGGACTTAGTGTCACCGACATGCTAAATTACATAAAGGCAACACCAATTAATACATTGATGTATAATGGAGCTGTTTGACCTCTTTTTGTTACACACTGTTTTAAACTGCAAAACTGCAGACCGATGACCTCTTTCTTTTTTTCAGCAACACTTTCACGATAGGCATTAGATTTTGTGAGCAGTGTAAAGTCCTGTTTTCTCTCAGCCTTCTCTGCCATTGCATCTGCTTCTTCTTGCCTCAATGCTAGTGATTATTTTCTGTCTCTTTGCTGCCACTTTTGTGATTTCAGAGCAGAGCTCTTCTCTTTGCTTGTCATTTTCAGTTTCCTTTTTCTTCTTTTTTTCCATCATCAAGGTATTAGACATATTACATCCTGGCATTTCTGCAATGCTGTAAGAGGGGCTTTGGCAATACTCCATCAAATGAGCCACCAGTCAAAGAATCTTGGATTAGGCATAGAGACATCAGAGTCCTTTCCATCAGGTTTGTAACCAGCATGTCCTTATTCACAGAGTACCCTCTTTTGACCGCTGCTCGCCCATGTGACAATGTGAACAGGTCTTTCATTGATTTCCACAGAATTGCGTACTCTGCTTTGCCACCAGCAAATCTTCCCATGAATGTGTCCAGCCGACAGGAGCTACTTCTATACCCTTGAAATTCCTCCTTATGGCGCTGCACCATTTCAGTGAGGAACATCTTGTACTCACTCAGGATTTGGTCACAGTCCTCTGCTGTATGCCATTTGGCATTAAGAAGCAGCTGTAAGAGCTTCTCAAACATGGAGATGGCACGCCTTTTATCGCTGATCGTAGTTACTAGATCTAGGCATGCCATGTGCCTCACTGCTGCATAATTCAAAGGGCATTTGTCCAGCAGTTTCTTTGCTGTTGCGGACAGGAAGGCTACACATTCTCTCCGGAACTGTTGACCCAGCAGTGGTTTTTCAAGCAGCTTCTCTGAAGCTTCCTCAAGAGCTTGTTTGGTGGCAAAGCCAAGATCCACCTCTTTCAGTGGCAAATGGAGTGTTTTGTCCAGTACATCAATTTTAAGCATCTGAACAGGTGTTTTGATGTTTTCCAGTACCTCCCTCTTCGTAAAGCATGAAATCAAACTCTTCAGAAGGGCCTGAAAGTCTTTTGCTAAAAATGGCATCGTGGGGGCATCAGTCTGGAAAGTCTCAAGAAAGGGTTTCAGCTTTGCCTCAGAAAAGGGGTCACCAACAGCCTCACTAACCACAGTTTATGATGTTCACGTTGGCACTTTACTCTTTGGGAGTTTCTTGTAATTGTCGACAAATATTTCAACATGTGGCCAAATCTGAAGTGTTCTCTCTGCCACTGGCAAGTCCTCCACCCACCTGTGAGCATGGAATTTTAAAGGGAATGTTGATGTTTTGGTAATTTTAATAAAGTCATCCCATCTGGCAGGTGCGTCATAAAAAAGCTGCCAAAGGGCTCTTAGTTTGTCACCTATCTTGTTGGGAGCTCAGGCTCCTAGGTTTATCAAGCTTCTAATAACTGGGGCCTCCTTAGTCCGGTCTTCTTCAAATAATCTCAAAATGTTTCTGTTGAAACTTGGTCCATCAATTGAGATTTGCAGGAGCTTGTTTGGATCAAGTGGAGGGAGGGAAACTTTAATGCTCTCAACAAGCTTCTCTGATTGTGTGTGCCCTAGAAACTGGGAGCCCAAATAATGCACAGCTACCTTTTCTGCATTATCACTCCAGTACCGCACAAGCACATCCATCTACTCAGTCTGTGTTATTTTGTTGAGGCATTCATCAAATGAAATGGTGTAGCAGTTGGACTGTCTAATGTCTTCCACTAGCTTGTCTCTGAAATATGGTGCAAGGCCAAAACACATCAGATACGCTGCTTTTGTTGCACCACATGAGAATTTTTGGAGCAATTTCACTATCTGGAAACATCAGGTGAAACAATGAACCCATGCTAGAGCTAGAGCAACGAGGGTCAAAATATAATTGCCTATACATGTCTCAGTAGGTGGAGACATTGCGCAGCAGAGGCCATGACCTAGCTCAGCTGTCATCATATCTAGACTTACGAACAGCGAGCTGTTTCAAACAGAAAAATTAAAAAGCAAAAACAGAAAAAAAATTCCAGGACAAGAAAGATTATTTCTAGGACATTTGGCCATTTCTATCAGTTTCCAGGTCATTTCAATGACTGGAGAATAACCCTCAAAATTTTCAGGTTTCCCAGGTTTTCCAGGACACGTGGGAGCCCTGCAGTAGGCCACCAGCTGCCCCAATTAAGTCCTAGTATGTGATTTCAGTTTTTTTTTTAACATGAGTGTTCCCACATCTGTAAAGAGATGTCCTGTGTGCAGACATCCCCTAACACTTCAACGACTTATACCGGGTGCCTAAAGTCTGAGACCAACGATGAAGTACTGCTATTTTGAACGCTTTCTCTATTACGTTTCTGATACCAGAAAGTGTGGCGCCTAAACACACAGTGTAAAATATCCCTGTGAGTTTCAAAGATTCTTAGTCCCCTTTGCACTTTTGCTTTAATGCTGGTGGGCCTGGAGCTCCACAAGTTTGTGCAGAAGCCTCTGATGAGCAGATCAGATTCACTTGAATTATCTGAGCACACAATTCAGTGAGAGAGAGGAGACTGACACACACTGACCTTTCTGTTCAAAGGCATTAACATGGTCAGTGTCACAGATTCACTTCAATATAAACAATGACCAAGGCATAGCTAAGAATCTAGCTAAGATTTCTTCTTCATTTTACTGAACACAACCTCTCTTTGTCACATTTTTCACTATTTCTAAAGATTTTTATGCTCTTTATGTACAGATACAGACAAAACATAACCTCAGATTTTTACTGTGGGTTCTGACTTTTGGTCTCTTCTGTTGGTGCAGAAAAACTTTAGCCTGTATTTATTAGTCATAAATTGGTCATACTGTATCAGCAGCAAGAAATCAAGACCTGCCTCTGAGGCAACAGACTTTGATCGGGCTGTGGACACACAGCTGATTTGTCAGTACAGTGTACGAGGACGTGGCTCAGATGATGAGATGACAGAGCAAAGTAACAGGGATCATGACTCCCAGTCATTCAGCCAGTATGGTGTGATCTTCAAAGCTGTAGTCAAGACCACCTCTGTCGAGTCCAAGACTAGTCAAAGAGTCCCAAGAGGTTCAGCTCAGAGTCAAGACCAAGTAAAATGATGTTCAGTAAAGATGAAGTGAAAATGAGAAAGTCAGTTCAGACCAAGACAGACAAAAAAGAACCCACTTTGAGACTCACTGGGCTGTTTGTAATGTTAATGTGATGCAGGAGACAGTGTATCTTCTACTGGAAATGAGTTTCACCGTTATCTGTGATGAATGAGGTGGAAGATCACTATATGTCTAGAAGATCTACTTCACTCCATTCACTCTGCCTAATGTCGTGTCAGTGACTGAAAACGATGAGCACGGATGCAGCATGCCCAGGGCACAGAGAAAAGTTTTAGGAGGCATGTGATTTGTTACCAGGCAGCCAATGGTAATGCTCAGTCTAGGCAGACTTTGAAATAATTAAACAAGTGCCCGTTTTCTGAACAAGCTTTGCTCAAAGAATGCTTTGGTCGACTTTTGTAGTTGGTTTTAAAATGTTCTGGTAGTTGTGATGGCTGCGATTTCGGAGTAGCCAGCTGCCATGAATAAATGTTATTTTTTAAAGGCTGCTGCACTTGGTCAAGACCAACTAGAATGTTTGCCGAGACTGATGGCAGAGTCTGAGACAAGTCGCAGTGCAAGTCCACAGAAAAACGTCTCGAGTTCGGACAGCCCTGGTGATTGTAATGCTTGTGGCATCATAAATAAGTTCATAAAGGTAGTGATTAGGACAATAAACACAGCATTATACAGTGCTAAAAAGTTAGGTTCAACCTGACTGACTGTACTTTCATAATTTTTAAATGATGAATGGCTTATAGTCTTTAATATTTATTTATTACAGTATTGATGGACTTAACTGAGTGGGTTTTTTGCTAAATCCTGGGATAAAATGAGCCATTTAGAGTTGGATCAATATTTCGTTTGTGAATTATTTTTATGATAACTCTTTTTATTGTCCATTAAAACATCAATGAAATGCCACATTTAATATTGTATTTAAACCTGTGTAACCCATTTTGGGTCACTGTGTTATTTCACAGTTTAGAAGTCACTGAAACATAAAAAAGTACAAATTAAGAAAATGTGTAAGTGGGTCCTGAATCAACCTGAATAAAGAATTAATTTTACAGGGTGTCTCACAAGTGATCAACTTTCAGGCAGGTGACTCATCAAGGTGTAACTATAAATATTTAAGATAATATTTAATGTATATAGCATTTAACTTATAGCATTTATGTGTTTTTATGTTCAAAAACAGAAATAATCAATTTCTGCATAACTATCCTCCCAGCTCTGTTTATCCCTTAGAATTAAACAGGCATGTTTTGAAACCTTAACAGTGTTTAGGTCCTACAGCAAGCTTTTATTAGACTAAAATGGAAAAAAAAAATTCCAAGATATTCATGTTTTCATGTTCTTCAAGATATGGGCCCTTTAATAAGGTCTGGCATGCCAGAAAAAAAAATAAACATTGAATAAAACATAGTAAAACACCATTAGGTCTCTAGTTTAAACTGTTTCAGTCTATTCCTGTATAAGTTATTATTAAATAATATTACAGCAATTGTTAATACAACAAACTGCAAACCCTGAAATTGATAATAGTCAAACTAGTTTATAGCATGAGTGGTATCTTTTTTCTTGAAGACGAAGAAATCATAAATGTTGTTGACAATAACGGTCAAATATTACTTAATAATTATTCAGGAGGAACTTAACATGATCCTAATGCTGGCAGTACTGATTATGCTGAAGAAAGCAAAACTGACTGATGAGTAATATTTTATTAACGATTTATTAATCATTAACGAGTGTGATTAAGATGATGGCACCTGTTTTGGCAGGCAAGTTGATGACGACAATGACGAAGACCAAAAACAAAAGAAACTCACTGCAGTGTGAAGCTCTCTACCCGGCTGACCCGCAGCAGATACTGAACACTGGAGGTGGACAGAGTGGACACGTCCACGTAGAAAAACTGAGTCTCAGACATGGCAAGGGTTGGGGGCTGGCACAGGGTCCGTCCCAACTGGGTGTACTGATACTTCCTCTGATACCTAAAGAGGGGAAGGGGTTTAATGGACAAAGAGATAAAGAGAGGGGGGAAAGAAGGAGAGACAGAGAGACATGGAGAGAGTGTGAGTGTGTTTTCACTACCAACATGTCTTCCTGTTTTAATGCTGAATTTGAGCAGGACACATTAAGGAGGAAGAAAAGATAAAAGAATACAAAATACAAGAAAAATAGAGAAACAAAAAAACATAAATCCCTCTATTTACTCGGCACCAGTTCAGATTCACGGATGGAAAGAAAGAAAGAATAAAAATACAAAGAAAGAGGGAGGAAAAAAAGGAGAAAAGTTTTTAAATAATTTATGAGAAAACTGACAATTTGAAATAACTGATGAACAAGACAGCAGATTATATACTTTATTATAAACTTTAATTTGTTATTCAAATGTATGGAAAGAAATAAAGATAGAAAGAAATGGCGGGGAACAAAGAAAGAAAGAAGAAAGGGAAATAAGAAAAGAAAAGAAAGTAAGCAACATAAAGTAATAAAAACCAAGTAGGGAATAGAGAAGAGGAAAAAAATGTTAAAAAGAAAGAAGGAAATTGTGAAAGTTTCTGAGAAGCTAGGTGGGAAAACTTCCTATACCCCCCACACACACGTGCACACGCACGCACACACACATGCGCACGCACGCACGCACGCACACACACGCACGCACACTTTAGCCTGGTCCACACAACAGAGAGCCTGTAAAAAAACAACAAGCATATACTGCTCAGCAACAAGCACCTGACTGACCATCAGTCCTTTATGATCATCTTTTATTCGTTTATGTTTTCCTCCCTGTTTTTGTTAGTGATCCACTAACTATGGAGGATTAACTATAGCTCACTCTCCAAACCATTCTGTCCATGTATGGAAACTAAGCTACAAAACAGCCTGGTCTGAATCCAATGTTTTTATCATGTCACAAAACAAACTCATCCATACATGTGCACCCATTAAACACACTACACCCTTGAGATTATAATGATTATTTCACTTCAGAATGCTTTTTAAATAAGGGCACCCAATCAGAACAGAGATCATTTACATATATATCAGTCTTAAAGGCACGGCAAAAAACAACCAGTTTAATACAGTTTAATTAAAATTTATAACACATTACTTAGCAAATGTAAAATGTATTTTGCAGGAGGGAAAAGAATAAAAGATAAAATAGGCTATTTTTTTAAATATAAAATAAAGCTTTAAAGAAAAAAAGAACTATGCACAGTTGGAGGGTGGTTGTAAAATATAATGTTATGCAGAACTGAAAGCTTCACCCAGTGAATTTATGACTACTTGAATGTGCGTGTGTGTGTTTGTGTGTCACAGCACCTGACTAGCTGTTGTGCAACTCTGGAGCCTACAGAAAGTAGAAAGCCGTGTGAACGTTATGACTTTTCGACAGTGACGAGAAATTATTTCGGTTTATCATCGTTAAATGGGGTGAGGAATCAGTTTATTAAATGAGAGGGGTGGGGAGGGTTGGATAGGGGTGGGGAGGGTTAGATAGGGGTGGGGAGGGTTGGATGGGGGTGGGGTGGGTGGGGAAATGTGGGGAAGGGTGAGGTGTGTGGGGTAATGACAATTTTTCACTGACCTCAGGGTTGGCTGACCAACCGAAACTTGAATAAAAATACACTAAACTTCAGCACACAGTCAAAAGCTGCAGGCAGCCCTTTTACATAAAAGGGTGTTGTGAAGCGCTGGGTGAGGTTTGAAAGAGGTTTTGGGGATGTGTTAATATCGACCCAGTACAAGGTATCTGTGCCCTCTCTACTCACAGGCCTCGGAGGATGAGAGGAACCTGGAAGGAGAGAACGGCCTGCTTCTGACGCACGACAAACAGGATCGGACTCTTCGTGGTCTCAGAAAGCAGCTCCACTGACACTCGCACCCCCTCCGTCTGAAAGAAAGAGAGAGAATAACCCTCACACGTTATTTAATTATATGCTTAGTCAGAATAAAGTGTCGCTCAATATTATTATCACTACACATTAATGAATGAAAATTGAACTGAACTAACGGAAAGAGACAGAGAGAAAGAAGAAAGAAAGGGGGGAGAGCACAGGACAGAGACTAAGAGAGGTAAAAGGATGTAGACAGATAAACAGATAGACAGACAGATAGATAGATACACTATATGGAAAAATTCATTTCTGAATTCAGGGCAATCTTAATGCTTCAGCATACCAAGACATTTTGGACAACGCCATGCTTGCAACTTTGTGGACACAGTTTGGGGAAGAACCTTTTCTATTCCAGCATGACGGTGGCCCAGTGCACAAAACAAGGTTCATAAAGACATGGTTGGATGAGTTTGGTGTGGAAGAACTTGACTGGCCTGCACAGAGTCCTGACCTCAACCACATCAAATACCTTTGGGATGATCTCATCCAACATCAGTGGCTGCCCTAACAAGTGCTCTACAGCAGGGGTGTTACACTCCGGTCTTGGAAGGCCGGTGTCCAGCACAGTTTGATGGTTCTCCTCCTCAAACACATTCAATAAACCTGACAATTAACTGGTGAACCAGGTGTTTCTGAGCAGGGAAATCACCAAAACGTGCTGGGCCATGGCCCTCCGGAACCGGAGTTGGCCACCCCTGCTCTACAGAATCAACCAGCGCAAATTCCCAAAGAGACACACCAAAATCATGTGGAAAGCCTTCCAAATAGAGTGGCAGCTGTTATAGCAGCAAATCCATATTAAGGTCTATGTAAATTAATTCAATGTCATTAAAGTGTCTGTTGGTGTAATGGTCAGGCAAATACAGATTGAAAGATGTAGACTGACAGAGAGAGAAGAAAAACAAACTGAAAATGGAGGATAAGGAGTAAAATAAGAGAGAGATGGGAGACGAGAGAGAGAAAAGAGGCAGAATCTACCTTGTTCCTGGAGACAGTGTGGTTGAAGGAGTAGATGGTCTGGTTGAGGCTGTTCACTGAGTCCTGGTAGGTCACTCCAAACTGAGCATCCTTCTGGACCACCACGCTGGGGTCTGGGCTGCCCAGGTGCACAATAAACCACATGACCCCCGCAACCCTCAACACGACCCAACCCATCCCCTGGGGACAGGGGCTTGAAAACGGTCTGTGTTTGGACTTCCAGCACCGAGCCATTCTTCCTCCTCCTTCATCCAGAGTAGAATCAAAGCAGGGTCAGAGCAAAGCAGCAGGGAGAGCTAGCAGCTGAACAAGAAACACATCATAAAACCTGATGTGGCTCTGTTTTTGATTCAGCGGCCCCTCTCACGGATAAAAACCGTTAGAAAAACAATAGACAACGAAAAAACACAAAAAACACAATGTTATAGCCCTTCCAGTTTCATTTTTTTCCACAAAAAACAAAAGGTCTCTCTAGCTATCAGGCTAAAGACTGAATTTCTGAGGAGTTAGGAGGTAAACAGCTTCAAAGCTACGACTGTCTTTGCCTCTGTGTGCCAAGACAGCCCGAAAGAAATAAAGTTCTATGGGTAAAATCCCCTCCCGGGTTGAGAAATCGATGTTTCTCCGTGTGTGGGGGCAGCTTGTACGATAATTTCCTTCTGCTTTCTCAGTTAGCTCTCCTGCTAACGGGCTAGCCCAGCTGAAAGTCCAGCCCGAGCTAAAACGCCTCCCTGCAGAATGAAGCTCGATCCAGGCCGCTCGGCATGAAAGAGAAGCTCTCAGAACCGAGCTGCTCTACCCTCCCCATACCGCTTCATCCCGGTTTACCACTCCCCAACTAATCCCCCGAGCTTTTACTGGACTCAGCCCGGACCTACTGCTGCCACTGCTGGAACACAACAGATGAGTTCAGACTGCTCTCTAGCGCCCCCTGCCAAACTGTAAACAGACCACACACTGCAAACAACCCCCACATACACGGTAAATAAACTACACACTGTAAACAAAACCTCACACACTGTAATCAAACCACACACACTGTAAACAAACCACACTGTAAACAACTTCCCCTATACAATGTAAACAAACCACACACTGCAAATAACCCCCACATACACGGTAAATAAACTACACACTGTAAACAAAACCTCACACACTGTAATCAAACCACACACTAAACAAAACCCATTGTAAACAAACCCAACACTGTAAACATACTACACACTGTAAACAAATCAAATACTGTAAACAAACCTCACACTGTAAACAACCACACACTGTAAACAACCCACAAACACACTGTAAACAAACGCAACACTGTAAACAACAACCCGCTCTATAATCAAACTCAACAGTGTAAACAAACCCAACACTAAACAACCACCCCCACCGTAAACAAACTCAACATAATTATCCATGTAGTTTAATGTTAGCGGTCATTAAAAGCTTATGACAACACACTTACAAAGGCTTATTCAAACAAGCTTCTGTCATTTAAAGTGTCTATGCAGGTTAATATCAGTGGCCATGAAAGACTTACGTAGCCTTATGAAAGCTACCCTTCAGAGTAACAACAATGGACATTTTTCGGAATGTCTCATAAAGGCTTATTCCAACAAGTGTACATCATTACACGTTTTAGACTAAGTCTTTGTAAGTGTCCATGCAGGGTAATGTCAGTTGTCATGAATGCTACAGTAAAGTGATACAAAACATTATTAAACACATAGTGTATCACGCTGGATGCAGTTCGTTTCAACCTTTATTTAAAAAGCTTCCAAGGAGATCTTAGCTAAACATCCTGGTCGACAGCTGACCACGCTCTATAAGCAAACATTCAGACTGCATCCACCCACCCACACACACACACACACACATTACAGTCATATTAAGCCAAACAGGTCACAATAAAACTTTAACACATGCCCAGCCCAAGTGCGGGTGCAGCCACACACACACACACCTGCTCCCAAGTAAAAGGGCAAGTTCAAAGCAAGCCTATTTCTCACTGAGTAACATGTTTAGTGATGCACATAAGACACATGAACAGGTAAAAGAAAGGAAAAGACGTAAATGTGACAGCAAATGTGTGCAGTAATGCAATAACTAGCACTAAAGCTCATTAAGATAAAGTACAAAGATGATTCTTTGCTCTTATATTACTTGTTTACGTTCTGGTTCACTAAGGCTACCGTGAATTAAAGGACCGCTGCAAGATATTTCAACCTGATCTCCATCCATCATTCCCAAAGTGTACAGTTAACTACCACCAATTATTATGCTTATCAAGGTTCTGTACTAGTTAACAAGTTAAAATTCTGCTTACACTAGAGGTCAAAAGTCACCTGCATCCAGCTCTTCATTAAAGTGGAGCAGACTTGTGGACGTGGTTTAGGACAGAGTATGACTTACTGTGACCTGTGAAAATGAGTGCAGGTGAGTGCTGTCAGCAGCCTTTTTTTACACAACAGGGTCTGTTTTCATAAATCACCTCATGGGAAGGGGTGCTGATTTCTGTGATAAGTCTGCGCTGGTGTCATCCGAAACAGTTGAAATTTAGATTACTTTTTACAGCGCACAGTAAGTCATACTGTGCCCTAAACCACACCCACAAGTCTGCTCCACCTTAATGAACAACTGGATGCGTTTTGTGCAGGTCCAGAGACGTTTTAGTGATGTACTTATTAGAAAAAATTCGTGGGACTACTGACTTCTAGAGTTAGCTTTCAGACTCCAGTCCAGAAGTAAAGAAGTAAAATTTGGACCCCAAACATGTCTCAGCTGGTCCACTACATCTGGGTTTTGTATAAAATTGTACATTTGACTTTTCACTGTACAAGCAAAGCTGCCCTTTGACTTCTATTTCAACCAATACAAGGTATAGTGGATGAATTCAGGTTACAGGTTCCCCTGTTGATTTTAAGCATACTTACAGAATAACAGAAACCAACAGGAAGTCACTACCCTTTGGTTTCCATTAGGCCAAAAAACAGCAGACTATTCCTTTAAATGCTTATTGCAGTTTCTTAGTGTCGCGCTAATACATTTTACACTCTTACTACGCCACACACCTCTTCACCGAACACTTAATCATATCAGTAACATAAACATAGCGATTTAACCATAATGCAATAATAAAACACAGTTATTAAGCAGATAAGTGTGTGTGTATAAAATGAGAAATTAACCCTGGTAGGCTAGCCACTGTTGCATTAGGCAGGAACCTTTTCACAGCTGTGATGTGTGTCTAACGTCTCAACCCTGAAACTGTTTAGTGTGTGTAGGCGTGACCTGCACTAATTTTTCCAAATTCCCCTGTGTAGCTCTATGCATCTTCTGAACTAAATCAGTTTTCTTTGGAGACTTTTTTGCCTCACAACACCCTGCATGTACCTCTCCACCATGAATGGGTTTAGTTTTAGGACCAAAAGTTTCTCAAAGCTCTGGTAAAACAATGTCATAGGAATCAGGCAGCGCATTCATTACCATTTCATAGAATTCATTGCTGTGAGGGAGCTTTTAAAGGTAGATGTTTGGTTCCATTCACCACCACTGTGAACTATTTTGACTTTTCTCCTGAACGGAGCATCTCAGACTAAAACCTCTCTGAATGTCATAATTATGCAAAAAATCTTCTGAATGTATCAGCAGCTCCAGTTGCAGATGGCAGCAGCTGTAGGTTTGACTTTAAAGGGACAAAATCCAAAGTTCCAAATTTTGGAGGTAAAAAGAGCAATTTTAAGTTTTACCACACTGTCCTGAGTGTTACTGGCACTATGATGGCAGTATCTTGTTGATGTGAATTCAGAGTATGCGCTGCCAGAGAAAGAGAGACAGAAACTTAATAGTTTACACACACTGGTGCAGTTCCTCTCTCTCACCACTAAAGGCACTGTCTGATAACAAAACTGTGCTGGATGAATATGAGCAAGGTGTTGTGGAGGAATGTGACTGGTGCTACTGGTGAGCTGGATGTCAAACAGCTCTATTCTGGGTAGAAGCACCTTTATTACCCATGTAGTGCACTAGTGTGTGGCAAGCAGTTTGGTACACCACCCAACAAATGGAGTGGCACTTGATTCTATGGAGCTTTTCTTCTTTGTTTGGTTTTTGGTTGAAGGACCACTCCAGAGCTGGTGAACTGCATCTCCTGCATCTGGCACAGTTGGTTACCATGGTAACATCCATGCGCCTCCTGGTACTCCCAGTACCTCATTCTGCTTGAAACCATTGGGCAGCGGCTGAACTAAAGGAATCTTTAAAACTCGTTTTGAGATTACGCGTCATTCGTTGTAACCGTAACTAACTGGGTGGAGCCTCTGCCTGATCACCACGGTTACTGAAACTTCTTAGAGATGGTAAAAGTAACCTTAACTCCTTTGTTCAGTGTTTTTGTTTTTGCTAATCAAACTTCATATGAACAGCTTTGGTAGGACACCCTCTCAGCCCACCTGAGCATTGTAACAGCTGTAGTTCTTAATTTCACATTGTGCACAGTGGGCCCCCAAAAGTATTTGGACAATTCATTTTGATAGGAAAAGGGTCAAACCGAACAGCATTTATTTTTAAAGTATCAAATACATTTCTCATCAATTAAATGGCTTAGTGGTCAGGTTGGGTTTTAAATAAGCATGGTGTTGGTGGGCCATGATGAAGCCCAAATCATCCTAATGTTCTCCACAAGGGGGAGCTGTTAGCTATTTGCCTGTGTCACTTAAATAGAAGAAACCCACACCAGCAGCATCCCATGAATGCATGCATGTTTGTAGTTACAAATTTGATGTAGAAGATTTCAGATTGATGTATGTGATTACTTGTTGAATCCTCAAAATTGTTGCTACACTCCATGAGTGTCCAAATACTTTTTGTGGCTCCCTGTAGCTGCATAGTTCAAACAGTCATTTATGAAATTCAGTGACTGCTCATTGGCTACTAGTATAGAGTCAGAGGGGGTATATGACCCTGTCAAAATACTTGTTAAGTTGATTTTCTGAGTTCAAATATGCACATTTTCTCTACAGAGAACACTCTACAGAATTTATTTCTCTGCCAATCTTAGTGCCCAGTAGGTATGTATTAAAATGTGTTTCTGTAGAGAATGTGTCCACATTTACGCTCAGAACATGAAGAAAACTTTTGCACATGATGGCAACCATATTCAGAACATTGGAATGTGTGGAATTTGCTGTCCACGGAATTGGGCTGTAGGATCCAGATGTGGCAGTCAGAGATGAAGCTAAAAAACCCTGGACTGCTCCGTGAAGGTCCTGTAGAGATACAGCTCTCATCCCCTCTGCTCTCGCCTTTTTCTTCAAGCTAATGCAGGCTGGTTTTCCTCAGGGGTCTCCTCCAGGATCTGCAGCAGCAGCTCATGCAGGGGTTTGGCCACCTTCCGGTATCCAGCAGCAGTGAGGTGCAGGTAATCAAACATGTCCCGGGACGAGATGGTTCCGTCTGAGTGGATAAAGCCCGAGCTGAGGTCTAGAAACTGGACTGGACTCAGCTTGGACACGGACACTTGCAGGAGGCGGTTCACCTCTGCATTCTTCTCACGCAGAGGGTTCTGTCTTTCACCACGGGGTAAGAGACCCTGAAACAGAGAGAGAGAGAGAGAGAGAGACAGAGAGAGAGAGAGAGAGAGAGAGAGAGAGAGAACATGCAAGATACAGAAAGAGAGAAAGAGGGAGGGAGAAACAGGAAATGAGAGAAACCAGGAGAGTCAGAGAGAGAGCGGAAGAGAGATGGGGAGTGACCGAGAGACAGAAAAATGGGGGGAGAGAGTGAGAGAGAGAGACAGGCAGAGGGAGACACAAAGTGAGAGAGCGAGAGAGAGAGAGAGAGAGAGAGACAAATGGTTAGAGAGAAAATGGAGAGGTAGAGGATAAATACAGTAAACTATATTTCAAAGTACATAGTGCATCCACCTCACCCACGCGGTTCCTTACCATCAGGATGACCTTGCTGTGTGGTAGCTGATTAACAAGCAGCTGGACGATCTCCATCACTCCTCCAGCCACCTGCTCTGCCGTGTGCTGGTGATTATTGGTGCCAACCCACACGACCACCACCTAGGGACAACACACACTGGTGCTCACGACTCTGGAGAACTCTGCTACACTGGAGAGACCTGGAATGTTCCTCTCTATATCACCTACTGTTTCTGGTTCCTCTACACACACCTCCACACAGTCTGAGGCCAGGAATGGTTAAGGCATACAGTTTCTATCATGTTAATCTTCCTCTCCCTCACCTTGGGTCTGATGTTCTGCAGTTCTCCATTTTTCAGCCTCCACAGCACATTACAGGTGGTGTCTCCTGCGATGCCGAAATTCAACACATGCAGAGGCGAGAACAGCTCTTTCCACACCTGTGATACACGACATACATCGATGACCTCTCACAGGCCTTCACTACCACACACTCCACCCAGAGACCTACATTTCTACACACTCCACCCAGAGGCCTGCACTTCTACTCACCCCACCCAGAGGCCTGCACCTCTACACACCCCACCCAGAGGCCTGCACCTCTACAAACCCCACCCAGAGGCCTGCACCTCTACAAACCCCACCCAGAGACTTACATTTCTACACACCCCACCCAGTGGCCTACACTTCTATAAATCCCACCCAGAGGTCTACACTTCTACACACTCCACACCCCACCAAGAGGTCTACACTTCTACACACTCCATGCTCCACTCAGAGGTCTATACTACACCACACTCCATCCAGAGGCTTATACTTTTACACACTCCACCCAGAGATTTGTATGACACCACACTCCATCCAGAGGACTATACCGTGCACTACACGCCAAAACTCTATAAACAGGCTCAGAGCTGCTGAACCTTTAATTTAACTTTGAAAGACAGGATTTGCAGAATTATTCAGACTGTACCTCCTGCTGCTGCATCAGCTGCACCATCGAATCTCCAACAAAAAGCACATCTGGCTCAGCATCTTTACACTCCTGCACAAAACGGTTATGCTGGAAAACAAAACCGCACACACACATTTTACATATGTCAATTAGTGCTGCTGCAGTGCTTTGATTCAGTGAAGATGCACAAATCTTAAATCCTAACCACAGATACACAGTCAGTCATATAAACAAACACAAACATATGAACAACAAAATGAACATTTGTAGGAAAAATACCAAGCGTTCTGATCAAAGGGTCCAGACTTTTCGTATTGATTTTCTTACTATTCCATCAGTTTTGCCAACACCAGTTCCTGACCGGCACACACGCACACACAGCCAATAAACTCCCTCTTATTTCATTCACAATCACACACACACAGCAGTATTTATACACACCCATTAAACCATTCATTCACACACCACAAAACACTAGCACAGCAGCGTTTACATACAAACACACACACCAGCATTTACACACACTCATTAAACCATTCATTTATCAGAATCAGAAGACTTGATTGATTTCAGAGGAAATTGCTTATGACTACACAGATACACAGAGACAATACACAATAGAAAGGCTAAATAAATCAAACAAAAAAGAAAAAACTCAAACTGAATTACACTATGATTTGTAATACAATATGAAATACATATACAAATTTCAGCACAGCTGCATTTACTCACACTCATGAGTCCACAGGTCTGCTCAGCTCACCTGAGACATCCAGCGTGCGTCACCCTGCACATCATCCACAGGCTCAGGCCTCGCGGCTGGGTTTGTCTCCTCATGGCTCATTCTGATCAAACAATAACAAACATAAACATCACCGACTGAACTGTGGTAAATGAGGTTGATGACCATAGCAACATATTGTATACACACAATATGGACAAAAGATTATGGTGACGCCATCAATGACACTGAATTCAAATACATAGATTTTTATATGGAGCCGTCCCTACTTTGCAGCTATGACATCTCCAAAATCTTGTGGAAAGCCTTCCAAGAAGAGTTTCCACTCTTCTTGGAAGTCTTTCCAGAAGATTTTGAAGTTATTGTGGGAATCTGTGCCCCTATGTTCTGTAGCGCATATATGAGGTAAGACACTGATGTTGGACGAGAAGACCTGGCTTGTGATCTCCATTCCAGTTCATCACAAAGGTGTTGGATAGGGTTGAGGTCAGGGCTCTGTGCAGGCCAGCCAAGTACTTCCACACCCAACTCATCCAACCATGTCTTTATGGAACTTGCTTCGTGCACTGGGGCACAGTCATGTTGGAATAGAAAAGGTTCTTCCCCAAACTGTGTCTACAAAGTCGGAGGCATGGCGTTGTCCAAAATGTCTTGGTCTGCTGAAGCCCTTCACTGGAAGTAAGGGGTCTAGATCAAACCCTGAAAAACAGGCGTGTCCCAATACTTTTGTCTATATCGTGTACAAGCACTGCGACCCCAGGCTAAGATACAACATATCTGTCCTTATACACGCTAAAAATAAAATATATACTAAAATTACGCGCGTGCAAAAGTAAAGCGGGGCTTAAACAAAAAAGATGGTACAGCATGCACGCGAAAACATGCACAGAATCATTCATGCAAAAACCATGCATAAAATAATGCATGCAAAAACCATGCATAAATGCATGCATGCATAACCCATCCGACGCCTCTCTTGGTAGACAGGAGAACTTGCCCTCTTTCTAAGACAAAATCACAGCAAAATACTAACAATTCATTTTCCTACCTAAGTGTTTTTGTTGCAGCTCCTCCTTCTTCTTCAGGAGTCTCGTGCTCAGGGTGTACGCTTGCTGGCTTCACTGCACTAGGACCCCACCTGCAGCTAACCCCTCCTTTCTGCTGTGCTAGCTATTACTGGTATTTGTGTGTGGAGTGCTGTTCGTGTAGATTAATTCCAGTAAAATAAAAGCCCACCAATGCAGCACCCACGGGGAAACAGTGCTGGGCACGACCACTTCCGCATGCGCAGGCCTCGAATGCCCCGCCTACTCTGACATGACGTCAGCTTACGTGCGCGTGCGTTAGAATGTGTATTTACTTTTGCCGCTTTGTGGGGACTTCCACTTAAAAGAGAACTCATACACAATGTGGACAAAAGTATTAAGGACACTGTTTTTTCAGGGTTTGGTCCAGGCCCCTTACCTCCAGTCAAAGGCAATCTTAATGCTTCAGCATACCAAGACATTTGGGACAAGGCCATGCTTCCAACCTTGTGGACACAGTTTGGGGAAAGCTGTTATAGCTGTGAAAGTGGAAGCTGTTATAGCAGCATAGGGGTATTTGAATGCAATGTCATTAAAGTCCCTGTTGGTGTAACGGTCAGGCATCCCAATACTTTCGGCCATATAGTGTAGTTATAACTCAATAATTCATAATATCAAGATGAACCAAGTCATTATTATAAGGGAGTAAGTCAATGTCATAAGAGCTTAAATAATACCATAATTATAGGTAGTAAAGTCATAATTATGAGAATCACAGTAATTAGGTAAAGTCATGTGGATCACATCTCATTATCATGAAGAAACTGTCCATAATATGAAATAATATCTCCTAATTATGTCGTAATTGTGAGACATTTTCTCATTATTGAGAGCTATAAAGTCATTTTTTACAAAAATAAGTCATAATTTTGTCATATCATTTTATAACTGTGAGAAAGTAATACTTCATAATTATGAGACATTTAATTCTTATCATTGTAAGTCATTGTCTAGGAAAATAAGATGATCTTATGAAATATGATAGTTAGTACATCATAATTATGAGGTAGCAAGACATAATTATTAGTATGTCATATTAATGGGAAAAGTAATAACTATGAGGTAGTGAGTAATAATTAATAATTTTGAGAAATATTCACATTATTATGAGATTAAGTAACATCTCATAATAAGATAAGAAAACAAGTCATAATTATGGCTAACTTTTCATTACTTTAAGATATTATTACTGTCTCATATCATATATCGTTATCATGAAAAAGGAGTCCATAATTATGAAATATCTTCTAATTATGATAACGGTCTCATTGTTATAAAATGTTTGTGTCATTTGGAACCACACATATTCAAATAAATAAATGTCTTTATTTCTTGTTTATCTGGGGCATTAAGGAAATTCCTTTGAAGCTATACATTTTTAAAAACCCAATAAAAATACGTATATATGTTGAAATATATTGTTACTGCACCTACTACAGTAGGTTATGTATAGTATGATTATGACAAACTCTCAGTCATTTAGGATATGCCTGTTATCTCATCACATCTCACTCACTTTTGTCCTTTGCCCTGCAATCCCAGGTTCTCAGTCCTGTTTTTGCTAACAGAGGCCTGATTCAACCTCTCTGCTGATTACCAGACCTTTCTGGAGCTGAGTCAGGAGGGAAAGCACGAAAACATGCCGTGCACTTGAGCCTCACAGCCTAAAACTGAAAACTGCTGTCCTAAATAATGCACAGACACCAAGTGAGAGGGGTCTGAGTAAAACACCGGCTGGGTTTGAAATTGCATACTATTGAATACTGCACACCGTACCCACAAGCACTCTAATGAACAGGCTTGCCTGGGCTTAATCCCAGTGGTTCCTCCCAACTAATTCAGGGTCTCTGTCTTTTTAAATGAGATTTATTTATTTCCCCTGCACCAATGATTATCTTTAGACACATTTGACAGAAAAAGGCAGCTCCTCAAAATACATGAAAAAATGTATAGTTTTGAGGAGGATTCCCAAAATAATGAGGTCTGCCTGTCCACTGGTCTGCATGTATGACTGAGATTAGCAATGTACTATGGTCTTCACCAGCAACTGAAGAAAAGAGACGCCTGGGGACATTATTAAAGCCTTTTCAGGAAAGACGAAGAGAAGAAAGAAAGAGAAAGAGAACTGCTATTAACACAGAAAAAAAACCCACTACTGTCATACAGTTCCACTAACCTCTACCGCCATACAGAATCACCAACCTTAACAACTATACTGAACCACCAACTTATACCACCAAATAGTACCACTAACCACTACCATCATATGGTACCATCAACCCTTTCTGTCATACAGAACCACAAACTACTACCATCATACAGTACCAACAACCACTACTGCCATACAGTACCACCAACCACTACCGCCATACAGAACTACCAATTTATTCCATCATACATTACCACCAGCCATCACACAGGACCACAAACCTCTACCACAATACTGAACTGCCAATTTATACCACCAAACAGTACCACCAACCACTACTGTCATACAGAAGCACAAACCACTACCATCTTACAGTAGCACCAACCATTGCCATCATACACTACCACTAAATACTACAACCATTTGGCTCGGCCTCGCCAGAAGGCGATACCATAAACTCTGCTGATCACCAACTACAAAAGTTTCCGATTCTAAAATGTGTGGCGCAACATCTACACATCCAAGACAATAATCACCTTTCTCAAGGCCGCAGAAGACAGCTGGAGACCGGGTGCTGCTTATGGTCAAGTTCCCAGCCTGCTGATTTTATTTTCATTTTTTGACTGTATTGACACCATCGGTGGAGTACAGCAATGGTTTACTGTGTGGTCATGACACGACTTTCTCCATCGTGGAGGAGAAGCTGTTTGTGTGTATGCACGCTTTGTGGAGACTGGGATGATGAAATCCATGAACATTTCCCCACTGTACCCTCAGATGAGGGCATGCAAAGACCCCAGGAAGGCAGGAATACAGTTTGGTGTGTGGTATGTGTGTGTGTGACTGTAGTCTGACCATCCCTGGATGCAAGGACTTTCTTGTTGTCATGGCAATAGTTCTTTCCTCGGCCTGTTGGAGCAGGGAGCGCAGAGAGGCGCGCTGTGCCTGGTGTCTCCCCGTCTCTTTGGTGGAGTGTGGATTATGGAGGGTGAAATGGTGGGTTTATCGTGATCGTGGCTCGTGTTAAGATGGTTTCTGCTGGTCTCACACCGCAGTCTGGAATTCATGCGCCACCTACTCACCAGCTCGCTCGCCGGTTGCCATGGCGACCGCCGTACGCGTTCGAGGTGGCTGATGAGGTCATCGTTACGCGCGCGGTTGCCACGGAAACCTCCCAGCGAAGACACTGTTCGATTCAGTTTCAACAAACCGACTCTTTCGAAATAACCGGTTCAGTGAATGAATCGAACCGATACAAACAAGTGGATAATAATAATAATGATAATAATAATAATAATAATAATAATAATAATTGGTTTGATTGAACCCTTTTTGTCAAACACACAAACCTAAAAAACAATTCACAAGCACATAAAATATACGACCACTACCACCACTACAACTAATACTACTAATAATAAAACGACTAAAGAGAGAACAACACAGCAGCAATGTGCATAGAACCCACAATAGAGCAGCAGAAGAAAAACAACAGAAGGTAAAACATTAAAAGGAATAATTGATAAACAGCCTACAATAAAACAGCCTACAATAAAAAGTTGTCACAAAATCGCGAAAATAATCAATATGTAGGCCTACTACAAAAACGTGCTGAACAAAAGGTTAAACTGATTTTGGTCTTTCCAGGTTACAGTGTGAACAAATGCAGTACACTTCAAAACTCACAGCACTCGCTCCCCTCAACAAACCCACAAGACCGAGCTTATTCCAACACTGTACTACATTACATTCATTCTAGTCACTGCACTTACAGGTAAATACTGTCTACCTCCCCATCCTATCAGTACTGAGCAAGGTACCGTCCCCACACAATGCTCCCGGGCGCTGTGTTCCTGGCTGCCCGCTGCTTCACATGGTGAATAGGTTAAATGCAGCAGAAAAATTTCGTGCTGTTCACACTGTGAGCTGTGGTGCGTTCATGTATTACAGAATGGTCACTTTACACGTTACACCTGAAATGAAAACTGTTTCTATGAATCGAA
The DNA here is from genome assembly GCA_037974365.1 of Hydrocynus forskahlii. Classification (NCBI taxonomy): domain Eukaryota; kingdom Metazoa; phylum Chordata; class Actinopteri; order Characiformes; family Alestidae; genus Hydrocynus; species Hydrocynus forskahlii. The sequence continues at coordinate 11,056 of JBBPCX010067265.1, read as the reverse complement.
GGGTTCGGTTCGTTTGAATCTCATCGTTGATTCTCTCTCCGCTCTGAGAGGGGCGGGAGTGGGCGGGGCGCTTGTGTGTATGGGCGGGGTTGTCTCCGTGACGTGAGGACTGTGGGCCGGGCCTGAGTGTGTGCGGGCTCTGCTGGCTGTCCCCCCGCAGAGAGGAGAGAAGATGGCGGCCGTGTCGAGCGGAGGCTCTGCTGGCTCCTCCGCGGCCGGGATCCCGCACTCTGGCCGGCCGGCGGCGGGCATGGGCGTCCAGCACCGAGCGCAGACCGCGTCCGGCGTCGAGCACCAGGCCCGGGGGTCGCAGGCCCCGTGTCTGGGCGGCCCGGGGCACCCCTCGGCCGGCAGGCCGCCCCCGGCCCGAGTGGGCTACTACGATATCGAGCGGACCATCGGCAAGGGGAACTTCGCCGTGGTCAAACTGGCCACGCACGTCGTCACCAAGGCGAAGGTAAGCCCCTCCGGCCGGACCGCTGGAACTGTCAGTCCTCTTGTATCGACTGTAAGAACCGACAGCAGCAGGCAGCGCCATCTCCTCCGGAGTCCGGGGCCTTCGTTATTATAGCTGTGTGTGAGCTTGAGCGTGTATTCGCCTCCTTGTGGGGACCCGCTGCCTTGCAAATGAGCACCTTTTGACAGTTAGGGACTCTGGCGTTCCTGAGAACGAAACGCAGTTTGCAGCTTAACCCTTTACAGCCATATGAAAACGTTTGGTTTCCGTTTTTCATTTTTACAGTTGGAATTGGCTTGGTTTAGTAGCGGCAACAGTCGTACAGAAAGGAAATGGGAAGACCCCGCAAAGACAAGAATACAAAAAACTGTGTGTGTGTGTGTGTGTGTTCTGTAGCTTGAGAGCTAGCCTGGTCGTAGCTTCGCTGGCTAACTGTTTTTCTCAATCGACTGTCATTGAAAACAGCTTTATATGTACACATTTTTCTGTCTGGAGGTGAAGGAGCTTGGTTAGTCGTCCTTAATTTTGTTAAAATGTCGTGCCGACACGGCAGCAGAGGCCCCAGAAGATGCCACAATCTGAAGAAGAAGAGGTTCTGTTTTGCCAGAATCAGCCAGGAGGAATCTGGATGGCTGTGGTTTCCAGGCTTTCCTGAGTTCAGTTTAATATATAAATGCACTAAACAGGTTTATTAGAGACATGAGAGGTCCTTTAACTAGGAGTTGATGTTAAAAGAGCGGGCTATGAGTATGGAAAGCAGCTGAGATGTTGGAGTTGGCAAGGGCACCCCTTCAGTGTAGACGTTTACTCTCTTATTTCAATTTCTATCAGTTAATCTGAATATGGATGTGTTTTTGGACAACTTTTCATGCGTGAGTGTGTTCTGGTGACAGCATTTTGTTGGTGCTGTGTGTGTGTGTGTGTGTGTGTGTGTGTGTGTGTGTGTGTGTAGTACTGCTGAATTAATGTATGGCCTGGCTTGTTTACATTGTTTGAGATTGCTCACACAGGCACCTTTTACTCTGCGTATGTTTTTCTCCCCTTCTGTTTCTTTATTTATTTTCTGCATAGTGTGGGCGTATTGCAGGCGAAATGTACAGCTGCCAGGGATCCAGGCTTGGGACAGGATCAAGTCCATCAGGGGCTTCCAGGGCAGCAGTGTCGTGGACGCAAATTAGTTTTCCTCCACATTTTTTCCTGAGGAACTGTAGCTGGAGCCGGGACACAGGTTGCCCTTGTTCACTCAGGTCGACTGACGATCTGACCAGATTTGCTAAAGCAGTGAGATCAGCGGTTAGGCGCAGGAGCTGGTTGGGTCTACCTGTATGCTGGATGAGCATGGGAGCTCAGGTGGATTACCAGGCATGACGTCACCCAAGGGGGGCTGTTTTGCGGCCACTTGACAACCTGAGGCCACTCTTCAGCATGTGGGTTCATCTCCGGTCTTTCCCAGGAATAATCAGCTGTCTGTTTACAGTGGTAAATACAGCTGAACTGGAGGGAGCTTGCACTATGCTCTGATTTTCTATTGGGTAGACCTGCACTGCAGATCCATATGGTGGGCTGAGACAGGAGTTGTCTAGGGGTGGTACAGTTCTATGATTTACTCAGAAGCAGACCTAGCTGGTGTACATCAACTACTCCAGCTCTTTTCTTTATGTCTGACATGCCAGCAAAAGACTTGGAAGTCCCTGCTGCATCTGCTTCATGCTGTTATTTTGAAAGCCAGCACTATTTTGATAGCAAGCTTGGCCTGCGTATTGCTTACAAATAGTACATACATATGTAACAAGGAAATATGTGCTGAATCCAAGGCATTGGTGTAGTAATGCGTGGCTCCTACATCTGCTCCATGGTTTTATCTTGATAGTGTGAGATAAGCTTAGCCTGTGGCTTGATTTCAGATCTTTTCAAAAGAGCTGGAAGTATCTACTGAATGTCAGAGATAAACGTATATCCTAAAGTTAACGGTATCTAGTACATAAAAGACACAAATAGAAGTGTTTTCTGTGTCTAATCCTTCTTCTAAATTGCTTAGAAATCTGTAGCTTTTGTGATATTGTGACACAAGTTAACACTTAGCCGTATTTGCTGTGACCAAATTGTAAAACAGTCTCTTCTGCATCTGTGAAATGAGAGTGTGTGTCTGCATCGGGCTTGTAATGTTTTATTGATAGCTAGTGCTAGACAAGATTAGCTTTATGAACTAAAATTCTATACAACGCTGCTCTACAAGTGTTTGTTCTGTCTTAGGTCCCAAAAAGAAATATTTAACAGTGTTTTCTTTGGATCAAGAGATTTCGTTGTGGTGGTTTGGCAATTTGTGTTGGTCACAGGGGGCGTGTGACAGGCAGTTTTGTGTTTTGGGGTGAGGCTGGCATGCATTTTTGTATGTTGATGCTCATTTTTGTTTTGTTTGTGGCATGACAGCAAAGATTTAGGCATCATTGAGAAATGTTACCATTAGAAAAACCCTGATGTTCTTCAGAACTGACATTGTTAAAGCAGGATAAGTGACTACTACATCTGCATGGTATTGTCTTCATAGCTGGTGCTAGATGTCTCGATTCCCTTTATCAGGCCCCCAGGTTGGAGATTTGCGTTGGTACAGCAGCAAAGTGGGTTGTACACAGAGAATAAAGTAGAATCATATACTGGACATACAGTGAACACATGTATGCACATATGTATAGATAGATAGGTAGAGAGATATATACAGTAATCCCCCACTTTCACGCGGATCAGCAGTCGCAGTTTCAGTCCCTCACGGGTTTTCAAACCTCCAGCTGTACTCAGAGGCGGGAGGTTTGAAAGTTGCCAATCCGAGAACATTATTTATTTCTCCTTGCTGCTGATTGGCTGCTGCCCTGTGATGCTGCAATCCAGAATTTCCCCCATGGGGCGTCTCGAGTGTTCTCGTGTTTTTCATTTTGTTCTTCTTAAAGCCCTGTTTTTTTATTACTGTAAATTAAATTAATTTATTACTTTATTTACCTGCTTATACCAAAGAAAACGACAGTGCATACCAAAGAAAATGAGCATGCACGAATTACAGTGCAGTCTATACAGGGTATCAGTATTTACATTCTAGCACTGCAGGAGTTCAGTGTAAACTGTACAGTATGAATATGGGTTTACCTTTACATTTTCTTTAAGGGTAATGGGTTTAAAATGACATTAAATAGTTTTGGGAGTATATTTGGGGGCATATATAGGGTTTACACTATAAAAACAGGCATTTTTTTAAACCACATCACAACATCACTCTACGCGGGTGCTTTTGGAATGTAAACCCCATGAAAAGCGGGGTTTACTGTATAGATATATATAGATGGATAAATAGATAGAGATGCATGTGTGTAATATGTAATATGTATGTATTGTTTTGGAATTGTCCATACATACACAAGCATAAGCATCTCTTGATTCCAAAGACTTTCTGTATCTTCTATGTGCCTTGTGGTTTTCTCTGGATAGTGAAGGATAAAGAAGTCATACTGCATTAACAAAGTAGAAGTATCAGCCCCATAGTATTCTCCAGCACTAGATAAGCTTAGCCTGTGTATTTCTTTCAAAGCTTTTATTCGTTTTAGTTGCCTGATCAGCGTCTCCACTGGACCACTGATGATTGAAGGGCGTATAGACGTCAATTCCCTTCTCGTGTTTTTCTGGATCGAAGCTGTTGGTGTTGGTGCAGAGCAGGAGAGATGTCCTATGTTCCTGTTGTGTAGCAAAGCACCGGTCAGTTTTAGAGTTTTAGAGTTCAGTTTTAGTACGATTCCCCAAAATAACTGTAGAACGTAGCGTTCAGTCATGTAAGTACGTTGCATTAGATAGCTGTCAGAGTCTGTTGGACCTACAAACTGCCTGAAGATTAATACTGATGAATACTCTAGATCTTTTGTGACTTTTCTGGCCAACCCCTCAATCAAATACATTTTGTTATTGTAATTGTTTTTAAAGAAACACATTGGCATTTATGTAGTACAGGAGTAATCATGGACTTGCATTTAAAATCCTGCTAGGTACAGTTTCCCTCTGAATTAGAGATGTAATGATACAGTTAATTCACAATTTAATTTGATAGTCGATTCAGGGCTTTGATATATTTGATATATCTTCAACAAAGCAAGGCTGAAAATTCAGTATTTTCACAATATTTAGAGTGTAATGTGAATTAATGATGATTGCACTCAGTTGGTTGACAACTGTAAAGTAAAAAAAGGAAAGTGGCCCCTTATTGTCATGCATGAACACACCACAGCACCCAGTGTGAACAGTGTGAAATTCTTTCTCTGCCTTTAACCTAATAACCAGGTGAAGTAGGGGGCTGCCATCAATGAGGGGCACCCAGGGAGTAGTGTGTGGGGACGTTACCTTGCTCAAGGGTACCACACTGTTGTCACTGATAGGCCTGGGATTTGAACCCATGGCCTTCTGACTGCGGAGCAATTCCCTGTCAACCAGGCCACCAGCTGCCCCACCAACTGGGAGTGGGAGGACACAGGCTAAGCTTATCTAGAGCTGTATAATCATGGAACTGCTGTAGGAGATGCAGTATGTCAGTGCAGTATGACTATCCAGGGAATGCCATGGAGCAGAGGAAAGACACTTCCAAATATGTCTTAGATTCAGAAGATGCTTATTTACTGGTAAAAATGATATATACAATGAATTGCTAGATTAATCAATTACATATACAATCAATAGTGAGGGCCATAATTCCTGATATTGGTGCTCTGAAAGCTATATAATAATAATAAAGCCCTAAGAAGTATAATACAGTACATTATGTGTCTTCTGTGGAGCATGTCATTGGAAGCAAAACCTTAATCTGGCAGTTTGTGGGTGTAGAAAACTGGAAATGTGTAATTTCATGAGCCGAGTATGGAGGTAGTCATAGCCTTACACAAGCACACGAGAAATGTGCAAGCTTTTCATACTCTGTTGCTTTGTGGTTTCCATCTCGAAGCCTCATCATAGTGTGCTTCATGTGTGGGATCCTTCTGGGTTCTTTAAAACGTGAGTGATTTTTTTGCATATCAAATGGGGAATTTCACCAATTTGTTCCTCCATGATTCAGTGCTTGAGATGTAAACAAAGTCATTTAGAGTGGTGTTTGGTGAGAAACAGTTCACTGTAGACGTTCCAAGATCTTTACAGTGGCGGTGAATGGAACCAAACGTCTCCAACACAAATAAAGGTGTTTGCTATGAACTTACAGTGAAGCTCTTCATGTCTTCGGAGTGTTTACAAGGAACATTATTGATGGTAAAGTAACAGCAGATCTGATCTAAATCAGTTTTCTTCAGGGACACTTTCGCCTTGTGACCCCTCCACTACAAACTGGTTTGGTTTTTGAACCAAACGCTTCTTAAAACTCTGTTAGAACAACATTTCATGCAAAGAGCATTCATAACCATTTCATGGAATAACTTTCTGTGAGTGAACTTCTAGAGGCAGATGTCTGGTTCCCAACGATTTATGGTTAACAAACGAATGAATATCCATGGCCCATTCGCCATAGTCCTTCTAATAATTATCCAATAACCGTCGTTATCCTTGTAAAGGATATCTCTGTGCCAGAGGCTGCTTGTCATGAGGACATGGAGGTCATTCAGTTTGGTCCATAACGTGTTCTTTATTGCATTGCGTAACCACCGTGTCTATGGAGCAGCAGACAGCACTTAGTTGTCTGTAGGCATGGAAATGACATCGTGTAGGGGGACGACCTATGGGTGAGAGTTAATGAAAGGAATGCATTTCAGCATCACACGTGAAGATTAAAGAGGTGAAAGGATGTGATTTTCCCCTGGTCTCAGGTCAGCTGTTGCATAATGGAGGAAGAGGAGAGAAATGCTGGATTTTTTTTTTTTCATTTGAGTTAGTAAAGGCACCGTTCAAAATGTCCTCCCTAATAACACCTTATGCAACCACTAGTGGCTTACATCAGGCCTGCTTGCTCAGGTACTTCGCAGAAACAGGCAGAGGTTGAGGCAGAGTCCGCTTCGTCACCTCAGATGGTCCAGAGCCACATTTAGATGGGTGTCTGGAGTACTTTTTGCTATCAAACTGAGGGTGGAAAAGTAATGCTGAAGAAGCATGATGGTATTGGGCTGCCCCGAATAATCTGAATATTCAAGTGTGCGTTTATCATGTTGGTAATAAAGTAAAGTGGCCCCTTAAAGGCACGTGCGACCACACCACACCGTGTGAACAATGAGAAATTCTTTCTCTGCATTTAACCCATTCACCAAGTGAAGCAGTGGGCTACCAGTAACACAGCCCCTGGGGAGAAGCATGTGGGATGGTCCTTATTAGCAGTCCTGCTTGCTCAGGTCCTCATTAGCAGTCCTGGGATTTGAACCCACAACCTTCTGATTACAGGGGCAACCCCCTAACCGCCGGGTCGCCAGCTTCTCACAGTTTACTAATATTAATTTCTAGTGCTCAGACCCTTTAGCCCCCAACACAATTCAAGCATTTGATCATAAATGGTGTTTCTGCTGGGTCAGGAGGTTAAGCGTGTTGGTGGGGGTTTTGGGGACGGTGAGGTGGTTGTCAGGGAGTTTTGGCGGCGCCTGGGTTCGTTTTGTCAGTCATTGTGAGTGTTTTTGTTTTGTGACTGGGGGATTGGCTCATTTCATTTGTGGATTTATTTTATTCCTCTGGTGGCAAAGATTTTGGCATGGCAGACTGACACTGAAGTATGTTACCAGAAGAAACGCTACTAAAAGCAAGAAAAAAGTATCTCTTACACAGGTAACATTAGCTAAATGCTAATACAGCCAACCTCACCCCTTTTCTCTGAAAGACTGAAGTGAGGTCATTCAAGTGCGTGAAAGATTTTAAAATGTCACATAAAGTCACCGGCTTGTTTGTTCGGCTCTAACTGAGCATCCCTCTCAGTGAGCGGGGAAAAATTTAGGGGTCACATTGCATTCTCATTTCCTTTCTAACCCCAGAGCATCCATGCAGAGCTCCCAACCTAGGAATTCACTTCTGGTTGAGAACATCAGTCAAGTTTCCTGGCATTGCAACCATATACATACAGTACACAGTGAAACAAAACACTGTTCCTTAAATTAAAGACCATGGTGTAACACAAGAACAGAAACAGACCCACAAAAGAACGAAGGCAGAAGACAGACAGGACAAGAGTGCAAGAAAAACACAAGACCAATAGTACAACTGGAAAATGGGCAAATGACAGGTATGACCATGCTAAAAATGGTTTGGCATTCTCCAGGCTTCACAAACTTTGGAGGGGAGCACAACAACTTTGGAGCTCAGCAACAGAGCTTATGTCTTCTATACAAAGTTCCCTGGGATGGGGGAACATCTGTAACCCCCAAGGTGTCCAGTTTGGCCGTACTTTGACACCTGTCCTTCATCACACCCTTCCTGCCAATGCTGTTATCATCAGACCAGTGCTGTTTTGGTCTAGATCTAAGCCTAATCTGGCAACTGACTCTATGGGCAGGTCAATGACCCAGAGGCACAGCACACAGTGTGAACAATGTAAAATTCTTTCTGTGCATTTAACCCATTTACCAAGTGAAGCGGTGAGCTGCCACCAACAGGGGTAGCGCACAGGGAGCAGTGTGAGGAGACGGATTTGAACCTACAACCTTCTGATGGCAGTGGAAATTCCTTAACCACCAGGCCACTCACTTCCCCAGTGGATGCCTCCACTGATGATTCATCAGTGACATCTCAATATAGCCCAAGACTAGGCTTTAACCAATAATATATATGCTAATCGTTATCCCAGTTGTGGTCCCTGCAATGCTGATATTGCAGAATAAGCCTCTAATCAATCACAGTGTATCAGACAGGGCAACCGATACTGGGTGTTGTGATGAATCGAGGCATGTAACCCAACAAAAGTCAAATTTTTAAACTATTAAATGTGTAAACTAATCAGTGCAAGAATTGGCTGTATGCAGAATAAGAAGATATATTTAAATGTGTTGGATTTGTGACATCACAAAAACAGTCATTTGAAAATGGGATTTTGTATCTTATTTTCCCTGCATGGACTTTATAGATGGCTGAGTAAATGTACCATTTAAAACCAAGCCTTTTTAAGTAAACACAATAACTATGTGGGTTCTGCAGTAATTATTGATACATGGATCTAATAATATTGATAATAAACTAGGGTTGGACAGAATCATTTAAATACATCTATAAACTTAATACTTTTTTTTTAGATATTTTTATTCTATATTCAGTCTTCGCTCCTTTTTATATAGCTTAGACCCAGTTCATCAGCAGAGACCTTAAACATCAATAGTAGTCTTTTAAAGTGAAATTCTTTTTATTTTTATTTTTTAGAGTTTTAAAAACATTTTGCCATGTATATCCAGATTTCCGTCTGTAGTTTGACCATCTATTATTGTGATAAATTTTGCATTTCGGGGGCCCATTGTGAATAGCGTGAGTATTTTTGCATGTTTTAGTGTAATTCTTTCTGTTTAATGAGTTGTATAGGTGGTGTTTGTAAAACACTGAATAAACATCATTTGTATCTAGTTTTCTACCATATCTCCCGTCCCCAGTATTTCAGTGCCAATATTTTTTATGCTTTTAACTAGAAATAAGTGAGTTTGTAGTACTTTTAATTGTGTAGTTTCTTTCATTTTATTCTAAATTCTAGATATTGTGTGATATGGTCTTGGCCACTTCAAATTCAATTTTAATGTTATTACAAATCTGTTTAAAAATGAATGAAATCAGTCACGTTTACTGTGACTTACTCAGCCGGGCACTGTTTGTATATTGAACAAAGTAAACAATGTAAAAAAAAGTTTTAGTCCTTTTTAATTCAATTTTTAATCCCGGATAATCGTAAAACTGCAACTCTTCTGGGGAAAATGGGGCCAGATGAGCAACTGGATGTTTTGAGTTTGGTTCATTAGCAGCATATAACCAGGTATAACACACACACACACACACACACACACACACACACACACACACACACACACACACACACACACACACACACACACAAAGAGCCTAGCACCTGTTGCAGCAGTAGCTTCAGCTTTATTCAATAACCTGTCAGCAGTTCTGTGCTCGTGACTGTGGTTTCGTACGAGTATGAAGAACAGACTGCAAATGGCTTCTCTGACCCAGAGTGGGTGCTGCGTGATGGAGAGCACCTTGACACGGAGGGCCCTCAGGCATCACTGTGTTTACTGTAGAATGCTATAGGATCAGCATGGGCCACGCAGATCTTGATCAGCCATGCCTGTAAAACCACCTACCTAATTTTGTTTGGGTCTTCCTCATTCTGCCAAAACAGTTCTGACTCCTCGAGGTGTGGACTCGAGACCTCTGGAATATCAGCACCAAGACGGTAGCAGCACATCCTTTAAGACCTTCAAGATGTGAGGTGGGGGCTCCTGGGAATGGACTAGCTTATCCAGCACATCCCACTGGTGCATGATCAGATTTGCAGCCACCTTGAAATCTTTGTCAAACTGTTCCTGAACAGTGTTTGCAGTGTGGCAGGAAGAGGAGTGTCTGCTGAAAGAGGACACTGCCATTAGGGAACACCTTCACCATGGTGAGATTGATCTGCGGCAGTGTTTAGAGGTAGATAATACGCATCATGAATTCAGGACCTACATGTTCCCAGTAGAACATTGCCCAGAGCATCAAGCTGCATCTGTCGCTTCAACTTCTGCACTTAGTGCATCCTGGTGCCATCTCTTCCCCGGATAAGCGACCCATGTGCATTCAGCCATCTGTGATTTAGGAAATGTAATTCATCAGTCCAGGACACCTTCTTCCGTAGCTCCATGATCCAGTTCTGATGCTTACCTTCCCATTGTAGCCTTCCCATTGGTAGTGGACAGGAGCCAGCATGGGTTCTCTGATGGGTCTGCAGGTACACAGACCCATTCGCAGCAAACTGTGATTGTGTGTTCTAATCCCTTTCTATCATAGCCAGCATTAACTTTTTTGGCAGTTTGCGCTGAAAGGGTTAGCCTCCACTTTCCTCACACATCAGAGTGTCTGAGTGTCTGTCATCAGTACCTACCAGATGTCATTCTTCCTTGGAGTACTTTTGGTAGGTACTGACAACTGCATACCATCAACACTCAACAACACCTGCAGTTTTAGAGATGATCTGACCCAGTTGTCAAGCCATCACAGAGCCAGAGGGAATAAGAAGTGTAGAATAAGATGAAATGTGCGGGTTTTTTTTCTAGTTTAGGCAAAAAAGATTTTGTTTACAGGTTGTACTGGAAAGTAAAATAAAACAGAGGCTGTGTCTTGCTGTGTGTTTTTAGATTCAGCTTAGTATTAGACTTGTAAGCTCAGCTTGGGGTTAGGTGTCATTCTGAGTCACTAATGTCCTCACCAGTGTAGCTCTGTCTGTGTGTGTGTGTGTGTGTGTGCACTCCATATAAGCTCCAGAGGTATTAGAATCCACACACTTGCAAGGTAGCACTCAGGGGCAGATTAACCCGCAGACATGCTAAGACTTGCCTACAGTTAGATCACTTCATATCTCTTCTCTCTCCCTATCTATCTCACTCTCTCTCTCTCTCTCTCTCTCTCTCTCTCTCTCTCTCTCTCTCT
>JBBPCX010067264.1:0-13484 GCA_037974365.1 Hydrocynus forskahlii | reverse complement strand
AACTGCATTTCGTTGCCTTGTACTTGTACATGTGTAATGACAATAAAGTTGAATCTAATCTAATCTAATCTAATCTACATGTTAGATACACTAGTCAGAGGCAGACACCACCCATGTACTTTTGGTTGTAGTTAGTGGTACTAGTGAGGCAGGATTAGGGATCTTTTTGTTTATTTCTTTCCTTTGGTGTTGTCTAAAGAGTCCCACCTGGAACATATATATATTTGTATATATTTGTATACTGTGTTGTACATAGATTTACATTGTAAATAGTCTATAATCAGTATGTGGAGTTCTGTTTCTACTGAGGTCTGTGTACTTCATTTATGACTCTGGTTTGAGCCAGTCCTGGGACGTAACAATAAAATGCATTCCTGTGCTTTCTATCCTAGCTTTTGCAGAAAATAATTATCATGTAGGAAACAAAGAATTGCCAGCCATAAAATACAAGTTTAAGTAAAAGTGCTAAACCCAAGGCAGGCTAGGTGGTCAAAGAGTTGTCAATGAGATCATGAAAACATGCAGTTTGCATATGGTCCAAGTAATTTGTGTAGCTCCACATGTTACTGCATTCACTCTCCACAGTGAAATGACCATGGTCCCAAATCGCTATGGACTTACCCTTGTCAATAGATCTTGTTTTTAAGCCTTTAAGCTATACGGATAGCCTCAAAAAATCATTTCAGTTCACCTCAGGAGTATGGAGCTTTCTGTAAAAAACTCAGTGGCACCCTAAACCTATCATTAGGATATTACCCACAGACCAACAGCCAGATAGAACAACTTAATAGAGAAATAGGGTGTATGCGGCATATTGCAGTAACCAGTAGCATCAATGGGCAAACTACTTTCCCTGGGTTGAATTTGCACATAATTCCCTGTATCATTCCACTACCGATCTTTCAACTTTTCAGTGTGTACTAGGGACTAGAGGAGGACACTGAAATCCTAGTAGTGGATCAGTTTGCGAAATACTGCAAGAGAGTCTGGCATGGAACCAGAGAGGGAATTCTTAGAACATTGGCAGCTCAAAAACCTCAAGCAGACCATCAGCAATATATTGGTCCATCCGATTGACAAGGTGAGAGATTGGTTATCAAACATAGATAATAGCTTGAAATTACGATGCAGGAAATTAAGCCTGAAGTATGTCAAACCTTTCAAATAGTGCCTCCCGACTACCGTGAACATACAGTGTTTCATCATTCCCGGGGGCACCGGAAGCATTTTTAATGTGAGGGGGACGTATCGGTCTACGTGTGGGGGCGGGGTTTGGGTGTGAGGGCGGGGTTTGGGTGGATGGATGAGTTGCTACATGCATGCAAAGTCTCAGTCCTTTTGGGGCAGAAAAAGTTAGTTAAAGTTTAGTTGAACATTCATTTAACATGGCCTAGGGCAGTGGTTTCCAAACTCTTTTTCTGCGCATAATGGGGCTGTTGTTACCTGCTCCACATTCGAGCAGCCTGTCCATGCATTGACGATTCACTTCACTTGCATGAGGTGAGTTGGAGGCAAACCCAGAGCAGATTACCAGTGGAATGTGTATTCTCCTATGATTAAGTGGAATGGATTCTTCACAAAACAATGTTGGGTGAACTAATATTTTATGTTAAATGTGGGGGGGGGGTCCAAACGAATAATTATGAAATGTGAAAGGGACACTTCCCCTTCTGATTGAATGGCGGTGACGCCCATGATTGTTCCGTGTTAAGACCATTTTTTGTGAACTTCTGTACAAGAAGGGATTAGTCTAGATGAGCCGCCTCTTCCAATGGTCATGATGGGACCCTTGCATACAAGGTTAAGCCATCTTGAACTATTGGAGGTGTGGGTATGGACTTCAATGCTTAGTAGATTGGAAATGGTATGGTCCAGAAGAGCAATGCTGAGTTCCAAAATAAGACATTCTGCACCGCTCTCTGATCATGAGTTTCCATCAGGACCACGTGGACAAACCCATGCCCCGACCACATGGGTGGCCTTCTAATACTACCCACACTCTGGTGTGTGGCTCTGTGACACTCAGCGCAGCTGTACACACTCTGCACCACTAGGGGGGCTAGCGAGCTAAGGACTGTGTCATATCAGTATTTCCTATTAAGTACTATTTAAGAACTGAGAATTCTGAGACGTTCCAAAGTATCCAATGTGTACCCTTTGCCTTTATTCTACCCGGTGTTTTGATCTATTTTGTTTTTAACTTGTGCCTCTACCCCATGCTCTGACACTCCTCTTTTTGTTTTTTGACTGTTTGCTGTGGATTAAATGCCTTACCTGACCTTCGTGACTTTGTTTATCTTTGTGATATTTAGACTGGTTATTGGTATTTGAATATTGATCTTGTTTGAGAAATTTGTAAATGTGAGTAAGGCTTATCTGCAACTCGGTCCTATTTAATCTTCTTCCACAATGCTTACATGGACATACTGCTGTACTTCTCAATTAAATGCATATTTACACAGAAAGGGATCCTCATGTGGATTTTCTTGTAGTGCATCATGTAATCATATACCAACTAAATTGTTATTTTAATATAAAAAGGCATAGAGTGATTAAGGGATCCAGTCATCTTCTAGCTACAGAATACATCCAGGGATGAAAAGTAATATTTATTCTGTGACATTGTACAGAGTTGTTTAAGTGTGGGTTCTTGATAGGAAACCTGCAAAAAAAAAATTCTGTAGTATTACTATAGAGATAAACGGACAAAACAGAAACTGCCAACAGTGTTACCAAGGTCTTTTCGTGCTCTTAAGTGGTAGCAGTTGCATAGGTACCCATAGGTCAGCAGGGGGAAACCCGTAAGTATGCACCATTTGGAAAGAAATTATTATTATTATTGTTGTTGTTGTTGTTATTATTATCATTACTATTGTTATTATTGTCGTCATCATTAGTATTATTATTACTATGGTTCTTATTATTATTATTATGATTACTATCTTTCTTCTTCTTCTTCTTCTTCTTCTTCTTCTTATTATTATTATTACATACAAAACAATACGACTGGTGTGGGTTGAAGGGCCAAAGACCCATGCTCTTTAAGACGCCCCCACCCCAGCTAACAGCAGCTCTAGTTTTACGCGAGTGCGGCTGACTTTAGCGCCTATGCGCTCTAAGGCCTCTCCGACACCGCGCAGCTGTTGACATTTCCACCACAGCCCTCTACAAACCTCGAGCCCCTCCCCTCCGGTTTTGTCATCAGCACGTAAGTACCCACCTCCAAGGCAAGCTGCAGAACCCCCCCGCCCCCTTACCAAGCAGGCCACCACCATACTCGTCACACGTAAATGTTTATGTGCTTTTGTCAGCCGCTCCTCGGCACAAGCAGAGCTTCAATTGCTCCGAACTTCGGACTCCAAATTCTGCCTTACAGCACAGGGCTACCTTATCGCCCAACCCCCTCCACCCCACTTCTGCCTGGACCAGCCTCTTTCGGACTTTGAGCGAGGGCAATTTGGTGTGATTTCTTATTCCACCCACACCTGGTGAACCCCAGCCCCCTGCGACGGTGTGAAACAAAGATGACTTTAAAGTCCAGTAAGAACGAGCCTGCGGTCATTCTTGAGCGGGTCAGTGGAGTCCGCACGGCGCTCTCAGATCTCTATCTGGAACAGCTGCTGCAAAACAAGCCCAGAGCAGACAAGGTAAGACATCGCTCTCCTAGCACAACACCTAAACGTCGTATTTTCTCTCCGTCTCCGTTGACGTTCCTCTCCTCTCCATCGTCCGCGTCTTTATGCGCGGTTTCTGTCATTATATGATGATACTATATTCCGTCATATTTCTGTGCAGGAGGATGCGCTGGCTGGTCCAGACTGGCGCAACCCGGTTTTTTTCCCTTAAGCACAATCGATCGCAGACCCCGACTTCAGCCCGTCCACTAACCCTGGTAGGGCGTCCAGTTTCTGAAGGATAAGAACAAAGAAAGTCACTGAGAGCAGTCTGATGTGAGATACACCGCTGTGAAGAAACTTGCAGAGTCAGACTCGTAGTGGTCACACAGTGGGCATAGGAACCAAACGTATTTTTTAAAGGAGATTAAACACACGGTCGTGTTTTTTTTTTTTTACCTAACACTGTAAGACATTGCACATCGCAGGTTTAGCCCCACTGGCCATTCTGGATAGTACATAAAATGGTTAGACTTTACAGCCCCTGGTTCCCAGCTCCACCAATGTGAAGAAAACTGTCATATGTTTCTCTTCAGTGCAATCCCCTCAAACCACTCTGAATGACTTCAGCGGAGGAATTCCCCTTTAAGTATCTAAGGGAGTCTTTGGTGGAGCCCCCCTATCATTGATATTTGGTTCATTCCAAACCAAAATGTCTACTCTGTGTGTGTGTGTGTATATATATATATATATATATATAATGTGTGTGTGTGTGTGTGTGTAAATGTTGATGTGCACTCTCTAAAGTCAGAATGTCTTTTGTAGGGAAACCAAAAATGACTTTTGGTTCCCCTAATCTTTCAACAAAAGTGGACTTGTGATAGGCCTGTTTAAATTAAAATTATAATGTTAAATTGACAACCATTCCTTCCCTTATGGAACGCTTATTTTTAAAAGCTCAGGTGCTGTTATTCCTCTTATAGGCTTTAGAGATTATGTCCTTTCAAAGGAACTCTGAAGGTGTAGCTTGGGGAAGGTAACGGATGAGTCCAATCTGCTCCCCATTGTCTCCTGAGCAGATTCTTTCAGACCACTGATGCGCTGTTTTAGCGCATGATTGGGAACTTTCAGCACAATCATTTAGAGTGACTTGCCTTTGAGTGGATTTTGCTGACAGATTGGTTTGCAAAGTCTTATTTTTTTCAGATTTATAGGCTAAGGCTGGGTTAATCTGCTTTGTCAACAGCAGTGGCATCTTGTCCTTAACATGACAAGGGCCGCCAGTGAAACTTCATGGCATGTGAGAACATGCAAAACAAAAGGATTAAGTCTGACTTTTTGTGCATGAGTCATCTGTCTCCATGAAATGTAACACGTGCTTTGAAGTACTCGCTGACTGAGGTAAATATGGTGTTTTTCTTTGAAAACCAGCGATTCTGAGAATAAGGTGTTCCCAAAGCATGTTGAAGTATTTCATTATTTGATAGTTAGGGTTAGGCTTTGTTTTTAATGTACTTTATTTTTTTTCATGAAACATAATGGAATGCAGACCATGTCAAGAACCTATACGAAGAACCTCAACATGTTACTTTAGCATGGCCTTTTGATAGAATAATGTTTGAGAGATCCATAAGAGTTTGTCTCAATAGACCCCTAAACCTATGTGTAATTCTTAGCGATGAGTATCGCTAGGGTTTCACAGACACTGACAAAAATTTATTACTACTTTTATTACTTTATTAAGATGCCAGTCATGTTAGAATGCATTAATATGCGTTAACATGTTAGACTGCATTAACAATGATAGAAGCACCATTTGTCCAGGACCTTATCCATATTTCGTGACTGACTAGTCAGAAACTGGTATCTATTCAGCACTGCTTTTTGATACCTATCCCTGTAGCTAATGTCTTGGTCATTTTGGGAACTCCAGGTCTAAACAGGTTTTCTCCATGAGAAAAATGAAGGCTGTTTTATGACCTGTGTCAAAAATATTCATACATTTTTTAAAGACATTTTTACTTAAATTTCACCAACACATGAGCCAAAAATCAGTTATTTCTATACATGCGCTAATACTTCTGACATCATACATCATACAATCTAGTAACTTGTAAGATACATCTGATGTGGTCATTTATTTGGCAACAGTAGACTATAGTTTGAGTAGCTGATGTAGGAACAGTGTTGAAGTTTAACAGTAGTTACTTTCATGTGTGTTTTTTCAGTATGGAGGAGTGGTAGCTGGCTTGTAACATGTTTTGTAGCATTTATTAGTAATGTCACTGTTAAATGACGTAGTTCAGAGGATCTAGCGACAATCGAGAGAGGCGATTTATCAAAAAACCCTTTCAGTGGTCTACTGAAACAAAATCTTATAGAATACATCTTTTAACAATTCTGCCATTACCAATCTAAATGAATATGTTGATGTTTTTCGTTTAATACATAAATGTATCTGCATTCATTATGATTCATGAAGCAAGTACAGTAAGAGGCAATAGTACTATATTACAGAGTATTCTTTACAACACATTGAAAAACATCAAGACAAAATAGTTTCTGGCAACTCACACAAGTGAGAAGATGCTGACTTAAGGAGTAAGTTCACACTTGGGATTCATTTGGGCGGCACTGCAGCAGAACACTTTGTTCTGCTGTGCAGAGCACAGGCCATTACTATGAAGAAATCCGATTGTTCAGTCCTGACTACAATTTCTTTTCTATTCACCAGTGAGCTTGGAAGATATTTATGACCACACAAATCTAGGTGTTCTATCAATGGGCACGTGTTATCAGTGTGCTATAAGCTCTAGCTTTAATGATCCTTTCTGTCTGAAGGAGGGTTGCCCTTAGTTCAAAAAAGCTTTGGGGCCAAGACCAGCACTTCCTTGATTTTAGGCATTGTGGAGTTGGCAGGGTTCGCATTTAATGATCCATGTGTATTTTTGAAGCTCCAGCATCAGAACGTCAATATGCTTTGTTACCATGACAAATGCTAATGGCTACACATATGTTAATTTTTTCCCAGTGAATCAACGCTGTCACTGGCGGTAGTCCATTCTTAGTCATCAGGCTGAAGAGGCCAAGTACACTATAAATAGACAGCCCGTCTGCCTGCCATACCATGTCTCATCACTGCAGTAGAAGCAGGGAAGTCTGGGAAGCAGCTTGGATCTGGTTGCATAACATGAAATGTGTTCACTCCATCCTCTTGTTTATGCCAAAACAAAAGGTCCTCATGTGAACCTTTCTTTTTTAGATTGATCACCTTGAGAAATCACATTGGGCTATCAGCAGGTAATCTCCACTGAAAGTCACAATATATTAGTTCTTCTACAGCATATTTTTTATATCAGTAAAAACAATATTTATAACGGCATAGTTAATTATACTAACATTTGCTTTGAACCACTGGAATTTTATTTTGTTGCTGCTTCTAAATGACCAACTGGACTGTCCAACTACAACAAAGGACATCATATCCTTTGCAACAGTATATTAAATAATCTGATCATATTTGAAAAATATGTATTTAAAAACATGGAACCCCAAACCCCATGACAACACCCATTTATGGACAGGGCCATTGTGGCCTGAAGCTGAAGCTTTAGGATTAGCTAGAAAACAATCACATAAGTTATTCTGGTTAGTTGCTGTAGTGGATAAAATATGTAATATGCCATTAGGCCAACAACAATGTTTTATTATGCAATGAAGGCATATAAAAATGCTATGTTCACTGATTACATATGAAAATGCCTTGCATGTACTCATCGAAGATCAATACAAGCATTCAAAATGTGACATTTTGATAAAACTAATTGATGAAAGGCTGTTAAGTAATATTAATTGTAATCTTATCATTAAATGATAAAAAGCCCTTTGTCTGCCAGAGGTGGATAAAACTGATGTTATATCCACTGTAACAATATCATTCTTTTGGGGATTGTTTTTTTTTAACTGTTTACCCATTTACTTTTTTCTCTCACCTTTTGTCAGCCTTCTGTACATTTTGTTCTCTTGAGTCTTGCATATGTTAAATGCCTCTCATAATTCTCAGTGTAGGACAGATGGAATTAGACTGTGATGACACTGACACTATAAGGGGAAAAAGAGAGGCTGGGAACACAAGTTGTTTTTCACTGTGTTGTTTGACACGTGATAGGCCTGATTCTGCAAGTCTCGAAAGTAGGAAGTGTGCAGAGCAGAGGAAGCCTCAAGCTACAGTACCCTAGCAGACAGTTGTTTTGCACCTGGAGACACACTCGGATCAAGGCCTTTATAACAAGCAATCTTCAAAGATTAGTCACATACTTCCTGGTGATTAATGACTAGTATTTTTGCTTGAAATGCACATCCATATTTTATTCATTATATTCATTTATAGCATTTGTTCACTGAAATATATTTAAGTAACTATCTTTTTACTAGGCTTAAATCCAGGAAGATACACAACATCTACCTGGAGCTATATATCTATATCAGTCTTCCCTGACTTTATCTAGTCGGTCTGATGAGATTAAGAAGATAATAGGAATGGTTTCTGCTGAAACTTCACTGACAATTAATCACAGCTGTACAAACTTTTAGTCATTCAGTAAAGACACTGTGAATGCCTCATATTGTTCCAGAAAGATAAATCACACTGTATCTAATAGGAGTCAAGTCATCTAAATAATCAAGTGTAAGTGTGTAGGTGTAGTTTGCTGCTTATAAAACCAAATCAGCAACTTCACAGATACATAATGAGTTTAAAACATTCCATTAGTAAGATATATGTTCCAGATATGTTTGTAAATTAGTTATTTTCTCAATTTTTAAGTCCTCCTGATGTATGTGTTATATCAGAATGACTTCTAAAGGGGACCAAACAAGAGCAAGTTGCATGGAGGCTGGACAGGAGCTGATTCAAACAGTGTTGAAAAGTATAGTATGCAGTCATCATTCCTGTTTGGAGGCTAAGTATGAGAGAGAACCAGTTTAAAGCAACTTCTTGACCAGCATCTTGTGTAATGGTAATTTCAGCAAACGAATCACTTAACTTTGACTGAGAAGACCTTAGCTTGCATGTTCCTTTCTGTCTGTGGGTGAGTAAGCTAGCTTTAGCTGACCCAGGCTGTTTTGAGCTCCACACAAATGTTGATTAGCACAGTGATAGCAGCTAACCTTTGGGCTAGCTACTTGGGTAGTTTCCAAAAGGCATGTGACTTTGAGACAGCATGGGTCAGCGTTTTGGAAGGGGTACTTACGGAGAAAGGTGTTGTCCTTCCTCAATTAGATGGTCAGTTGTGCAATGGTGGCTGTCTCTGCTGCAGGCCGGTTTCAGCTGGTCCTGGATTAGATATGGGTTGAAGTCCATCATATAAATCATTGACATGTGAATTAAAGATGTTTGGAATATGGGTACAGTCTGTACACTCTTGGGATCAGCTCTTGATCAAATGTATTGATAAGTTAACTGTGATATAATACTGACATCCAGGAGCTTCTCCTAGTGTTTATGTTTCAATCAAATACTTTTTATTTTTTAATTGACCTAGCAGTACCGAGGCAATGAGCCTTGATCATAATGCTGATAAGCCTTGATCTGCTCTGACAGCCATTTTCTGTTCTACTTGAGTCCTGGGTCCATATATAAGCCAATGGATTGGTCTACAATGTACAATTTATAGGGTTTATAGTCTGTCCCTTTATGGAGACTTACTGAATTGACTGAGGAAGAAAATTTAAATCAGCATGTATGAATCCCCCCACACACACACACACAAACACACACATTCTCTGGGTATCTATTACATCATCAGAGCACTTGATGTCCTTAATGTGATTCCTCTCTAGAGGAATTGCCATTGTTGCTGAATATATTAACTCCCCCTATGACACTGGTTACATGCTCTGCAGTGTCTTTCGATCTTGAGCTAAAGCACACAATCTTGAGTTTCAAGGCACGAGAAGGAAGCAGAATATGAAGAACATCTGTTATGGCTGTCATATGCTCATGCATATCACACTGACCCTCAGTTGATACAAGTTAGTAAAGTGTCACTTTGCATTATGCAATAACATTATTTTGTCTTTCTTACTTTCCATTCCAGAGCCACTGAGGGATCTTTGATTTATCCAAGTTACCTTTCTCTGAGTGATTACTAATGATAAAATAAACATCCAAGATGCACTGAGCACATTCTTTGTAAGATAAGAATGTAATTATCATTGCAGCTTAAAATAGAAAGACCAGGAGCTTTCAAGTAGTGGTATCCAACCGAATGCCTTAATCTCAGCCTTTCAGTGAGATCTGCTAATGTTCTGTTTATAGGCTAATAGAAAGTGTCTCATGGTTCCTGAAATACATTGAAAATGAACCAAATACAGTTGGGTATAATGGAGGAAAGAAAAAAGTTGACCCACTGACTTTTAGTCTTTTTTTAGTTGACAATTTTGTGTGGCTTGTTGTACCTGGACTGTTGAAGGATTAAACATATTATAACTGTAATAAATTTGACCAACTGTCAGATTACAAGGCGATATGCAGTGTCCTTTTACTATTAAAACATATCTGTATCGGGAAGGGGAATTGAGAACATAATCAGAATCCGAAGATCAGAATATCAGAAGATATCAGAAGATTGGCACAACAATCAACCACGATGAGAGCAAGTACAATTCCAAGTTTGCTTGACTGGAGTCACTACTCCACGAAAAGGGGATGGCACATAATTTTCTTACCTTTTGAGATGGGGAATTTAATATATTAGCAGAGGCTGAGTACACATAATTCTATGGACTTTTATGGCAAACGTGAATACATGCACTCTAAAATACGGTTTGAGAATGCAACCCCCTCATCCAATAATCCATTAATACTCTTGAGTAACTAAAGGCTACAACAAAAAAGATTCCAAGAGCATGAGCTGGCAGAATGACTTTTAACATTTTCCATTGTCCAAAATTTGGTGGAATTTTGAGTAGTGTGATTCCTGGCACTTGAAAAGTCATTCAAAACATAAAAGTTTTAAATCCATAGACTCTAAACCATCCCCAAGCTGCGGTGTCTTTTATGGAATTTCTGGTTTATCAGTGCCCAGTGTCACTGCACTGACAGGAAGTCCTTTGTATCCTGAGCTGTTCTGCGTGCTAGTGCTCATTCTTGTGCAGAGCAAAGAGGAAGGGTCAGCAGTACTTTCTCTGACCTCAGCATTTTTCTGTATAACAGCCTTAGTCTTTGTGTTTCAGCAGACTACAAGTCAGATATGAATTTTGTCTAAGCTGTTTGAGAGGACACTGTTTGAGAATTTGTTAATACATGATGACTGAACATTTCTATATAACCTGATTACATACAGCAAATAAACTATAAACCTGAAACACTGGTGTCTGACATGGTGAAGATGCTATAATAAAATTAGAGTTACTCATAGATGTACATAGGTAAACTATGAAATTAATCATTTAACATGCTCTAACTGGAATATAATATGGACACTATGTATGTAAGTGTATGCTTCAGTGCGAGCAAAGCCATGTTCTTTACTGGATTAGATGTATTATGTTGTGATGACCTGAAAAATATAGTCATAAAACCTTTCAAAACAGCTAATTCTCCCTCTCTCTAATGCAAGAGCATCTGTTCTTCCCTCTCAGAATTCAGGATCTTTAAAACAAGCGTGGAGTACGAAGTGTCATCTTCTCAAAGCCCGTGTGAGTGAGCTTGTGTCTGCTCGTTGTGCTTCACTGAAGCGATAAGAAGATGTTCATACAAAGTCTGAAGAGTTCATCAAGTACTTATGGCAAACAGTGATAAGAACTAATGGCTTGCCCACAAAGAGTCAAGGTTATAAACAGAGGAATGTGCTTGGCGATCAAAACAGACCAGTATTTGTGTGAGTTAAGAAAAACTATCAAATGCCTCTGGAATAAAGGATCAAGTGTAAAATAAATGTGTGTTAGGTATTAATGTATCGGGCTGTTAATAAATAACTTTATCTTAGTGCTGTAGAGATGCATAGGTCACTTTATAAAGTTTACAATCCAGGTCTACTATTTAGTAGAATACAGAAAAAAATATCTAATTCAAAGGATACATGTCAGCACTCTTGGACATTCTTTTAGCATCACTAACACTAAGAAAGCATGAGTTCATTAACACATAAAACATCATGAAAAAAATACCATAACATATTCAGAATTTTGATAGCGCAACCCAACACTACATGTAATCTTAGAAGGCCTACCAGGTTTTCCAAGTTTATCTTGCTTAATCTCTTTTTAGTGTCTCAGCCATTATGACAGCCCAGGGGTTCAAAGTCCCTGGCTTGTAATTACAGTCATAGAAGAATGATGTCCTTTGGCCTTTGGTATGATGATGACTGCATAAGTACATATCATATCAACAGAGCTGCACTATACATGAGCATGTTGAAGTCATCGACATCCACACATCTTAATTTGGAGGCAGGTTTTAATAAGTTTAATATATAGGCTTATGAAATATAGGCTTAACATAAGGAAAGCACTCAACGGTGCACAGCTGTGGTCCTCCAGGGGGTAGATTTTGGGCATTAACAGCTCTTTTCCAGCAGCAGTAGTTCTTGAATTATGTCAGTGTGGTCAGGACATCAGACAGCAAAAGGGGAGGAATTGAGAACAGCTTATGTTAAGTATACAGGCTTTTATCATTAGTAATGTGCATCTTGCTAGAAAATTTAATGGATCTCATTGACACAAGGAAAGGAACTTTTGAGTTTGACAAATACCATTATCAAATGCCACTCAGAGAGCCATTTGTTGCTGCAAAGAGGATTACATAAACTACCTTTCACCAAGCTTTCAGTGTGTTCCTGCTGATCGAAACAATAAATTATGTGACTTACGGTAACTGGCGCCTTCTACTTCCAGGATGCTGCCCTATTGTCCTACAAAGCTGGACACATAACCATGACAACCATGGTAGCTGTATCATGTATTTTGTGATCTAATGAGGTGTTGAAAATGTGGATGTTTAATCTTTAACCCAGAGCAAATGTCACAACTACGGATCTGCTTTGAGCAAGAGCTAAAAGCTTTTAACGTCAGATGTGGCATTGCAAAGTGGCAGTACTGTCATTGTATGGACTTGTATAATATAAATATTCCTCTGCATATTTGAGTTTTGACATATTTGACATATTCATACATGTCGCTGACCTGTTCTTGCACTAATGTGGCCTTGTTGATAAAACATCCAATAACAATTTTCTCTACAAGCATTTTGTTTTCTCACAACAATAGTGTTAAACGTGGAACCAGGGAAAGTATAGTCATTTATTTTTTGGCACTAAACCACTCCTATGTGTGTGTGTGTTTTCAGGTAGCCATGCAAACGCTGGAAGGGAAAGATCAAGATGTGTACACCAATGGCAGTGCTGGCTACATGAACGGCAAAGAAGCGATCAAGATGCGTGAGGTGGCTTTCGAGAAGCACCCATCAGAGCCAATGGTATTGTATCATGTCTTAAACTTTAAGATCCTAACCTTAATGAAAAACTGTAGTGAAGTACCATAGCATCAATGCTCTTGGCGGTGGAAAGTTCATATGTTGGTCTCTTCTTCTTTTCCTGTTTCTCATCAGGGTGTAACTCTAAAACTGAATGAAAAGCAGAAATGTACAGTGGCAAGAATTTTACATGGAGGGATGATCCACAGACAAGGTGATCAGTGTATGATTTTGGCCTGCTAAAGTATGGTTTGTCTTGAAAGTCTTTTATGCAGTAGAAGGAGCGTGTTATTGCAAATAACAGAATGAGTGCGGTTTATTCTCCATGAGTTATTTTTAGGTCATTTGGATTTACTGTGTTTTTTACATTTTATTGCTTTCAAACCACAGTTTGT
>JBBPCX010067263.1:0-13485 GCA_037974365.1 Hydrocynus forskahlii | reverse complement strand
AAACAAGGAACAGGGGTGACCCCTACTGGCCACCCCAAAAACAGAAACCCGAAACCAGAAACTACACAAACCCGAACACAGAAACCCCACACCGTGACATGTTTGAGCTGTCCTTAAACTTATCGATTATTAGTTCTGAAAATGTGCTGCATGGGCTTATTAAGAACAGGGAATATTTTGAAATAACAAACAACATAGTTGTCAAAGATTATTCCATAATTATGACATTTAGCATAAGTATGTTGTCATACATGTTTATATATACAAAGTATTTTACAAAGTGTACTAAGTATTTTACAGTCTCTTTGAACGTGGCCGAGATTTAATGACCGGAACTATCCACTTTATAAAACACACACACACACACACACACACACACACACACACACACACACACTGTGTTTCAGACTATTAATCACTATCGCCAGAATCTGTCATACACTGCCTCTGTCCTTAGTAACAGTCTGTACTCATCAGATATGAGACACTTAGGCCTTTGCTTTGCTAATCACATTAAAACTCAGTGTTCTTTCAGCTTTTTTGTCCGTGTAACTCAATCCTCCTCACAAACAGAAACAAAGCAGTACTGGAGGAAAAAAACTAATCTGAATGAAATGTGGAAATGATTTGGCCAGCAGTAATACACAGGGCCCGGGCCCAGCTCAGTGAGAGCTGGGGCTGGGGGTGTGTGTGTGATGACGTGTGAGTTTGTTAGTGTGAGTGTGTGAGGGTATGCTTGTTTTCATAGATTTTCGGAACAGAAAACTCCAGAGTTTTGCAGGAAAAATGGGAAAAAGTATTCCTTTGACTTTTCACAAAGCTTCATATTTACGTTTTTGAGATTAGGCTTAGATTTAGAGTTAGGCTTAGAACATTCTTACTGCAGAAACACACTTGCATGTCGCTGCTGTTGGAAGAAAACCTTGTGTCTTCAAAACAGAAACTTAAATTTTCTGAACTTTCAATGCAGATCGATGTGACAATATTTTATTTTAAGGACTAAGTAACTTTATACCATTTCTGTCAATCTGTTCATTGTAAAAAGTGAACACAGTATCAACAAAAGCTGTTGTTTTCAAGACAAAAATGAAGATTCAAGTTTCAACAGCAACAATATCTAATCGACATTACTTTAGATCCATACAAACACAGTTCAGCCATAACATCCACAACCAGAACCACCCGCCTAATATTGTGTAGGTCCCCCTCGTACCACCAAAACGGCTCTGACCCATCAAGGCATGGACTCCACAAGACCTCTGAAGGTGTGGTATCTGTACCAGATCCTTCAGGCTTTGAGGTGGGGCCTCCATGGATTGAACTAGTTTGTCCAGCACATCCCACAGATACTGGATCGGGTGCCGTCTCTTCACATGAAGGCAAAGCATGCCCACCTAGCAGTCTTGTGATGAAAAAAAGTGATTCATTAGACCAGGCCACATTCTTCCATGCTTCCATGTCTAGGTCTGACGACTGCAGACACTTTTGGTAGTAGACAGGAGTTAGCATGGGTACGCAACAAGTCGTGATGCCCTGTGTGTTCTAACGACGTTCTACCATAACATCTTTCTATCATGAGTTGTAAAGCCCTTTCTATCATAGTTTTCTAACTTTTCAGTATGAGGAAATTAGTGCAAGCGAAGCTCTTGTCCTGACACTGTATAAATACAAGTATGTGTGTATAACTGTGTGTGAGGGATCACTAGGGGAATGACACTGGTTCTTGCACCATCAGCAAGCGTTGCTGAGTGTGTGTGAATGTGTGTGTGTGTGTGTGTGTGTGTGTGTGTGCGACAGTGGTTAGGCTTGTATTGTACATGCGTCAGTGGCAGGCCTGAGGGTGCACAGACGTCAATAGCAGGAGAAGATATTCCTCTGAACCTCTGCTGGGGGCTGGGATTTGTCATATTTCTTACAAACTCTTTTGTCCTCCATGGCCACAACCCCAGTGTAATCCATGTGGGTAACACAGGCACTCCCAAGATCATTAAACAATGTTTTGTTTCAGTGAAGTGGACTCTCTCCAGGCCTGAAGAGTGTTACGCCACTAAACACAGTGGGCTGAACAATGCCAAGCCAATTTCAGAAGCTACTTAGCCAGTTTTCCATGATATACAGCCACAAGCAACTTTCAATTGCAGACTTTTCAGCTGTTCTTTTTTTTAAGAGCGTTCTAACATTTTAGTCAGTGAATTATGGAGCTCTGAATTTAGCTTCAGGGCTTAATATTATTAAGGCTTAATATAAATAAAGGCAAATAAAAATGATTCAGTAACTGCAATGAAACTGATGATGTGTGCTCTGAGAGTGAGGAACCGAAGTGGAGGCCAGTTTTCCAGACAGAAAAAGTCCTGGACGACATTGCATTCTGAAAGGAGATTCTCCATTGAAAGAATAATGTAGTCCAGGACTAGGCTCAATACCTGTCTGGGAAACTGATCTGTAAAGTTTAAAGGGAGAGAAAGTTTAATGGAGAGAAAGTTCAGTACTTTTTTCACGTGATAAAGAACACAAAAAGACACAGCAAAAAAGTATTCGACTCTAATGAGAAGCTCTTCTGTAGGACCACCTTGAACACATTTTGAATTTTGTGAGATGTTCCTTAGCTTTGAGATGTTTACGAGGTGAGGTACTTACTCTAATCTACTAGTTGCCACTTTAACCCCCTGTTTTCAGGAGGAACCAGTAGAAGAGCATAGATAAACCATATTCCCACACATACCCATTTTAGTTTGTTTTTTAACCCAATTTTCTGCTTAGGCTAAAACATGTGAAGTGCCACCTTTTAAATGGCCACTAACAGAACACAGTGGCTCAACACGCTCAGATGAGAACATTAACTACCATGTCTAATATGTGAACTAACAGATGCCCACGTTGGTTATCACTGATCTGAGCTGTACAATGGACAACTATGTTGGGCATTGAACTCATGCCCTCCTGACTACTTTTGTGTGAAAACCAGGAACCCCTTTTGCTGCTGTATCTTAAATAACGTTCAAAAGTTGTGGTTCCCAGCAGTGTGGGGTTAAGATGAAATTTGAGTCTGCATGATACTATGCATTAAAAAAAAAAAAAAAATCAGTACCAGAATCAGAATCAGAATCAGAATCCTGGAGGAAATGACTTATGACTGCAAAAACAAACAGAAACACAGAGACATGAAAAATATTCAATATAAAGTCTGAATAAATCCAATAAAAATCGTTAGCAAAAACCTCAGAGTGAAATACACTATACAACATACACAAATGCTGGGGTGTAAATACTATAGATGGTAGTTAGAAGCATGTTACCACATATAATAGAGATCAGTAGTAGATCAGTAATATTGACATAAGTAGTG
This sequence comes from Hydrocynus forskahlii, assembly GCA_037974365.1. NCBI lineage: Eukaryota > Metazoa > Chordata > Actinopteri > Characiformes > Alestidae > Hydrocynus > Hydrocynus forskahlii. Next base: position 10,139 of record JBBPCX010067263.1, on the reverse strand, counting down.
ATATTCACATGATAACACTATTGCACATAAGACATTGCACATAATAAAATGATTTAGCTCTCAGTATGAAAACTTCATATGATATTCCACATATTGGACTATTGTACATCATAGCAAAATAATGCACATAGTGATACACATAATGATAGTTATGTAAAAGTATTTTTTACCTAATATATTTGATATTAGCTTCATAGAAGTTGCTGAATAATGGTTTTAATAGTAATTACTAAATAATAAGGCTATGTTTAAAGAGGTCAACCTCCCTATCACTTTACTGAAGTTATATCCTGATCCCTGTTGAATAAAAAAAAACCCAACCGAGACTGTGCCTGAACTTCTCATTCATTTCCAAAGAGCTGCAATCCGTCCTTTCTGATGCATCACGCAATGTGGTCTTTATGAGGCTGTTTGTGATCAAAGCCTTTGACTTGTTGGTATGGTTGGTGACGGCTGTTTTATTTTCTTTCCCAAATCTTTGGTAACGTGTCTGTCACTGATCACATCCCACACCAGTGTTTCTTCCTTTTTCCAAGGTTTTCCACAATGTTGATGTCTCTGGGCTGAGTTGTTTCCTTCCAGCATTCAAATCACAAGCTCAGCTCTCATAAACACACCCACAGCAGACCCTTTGATGATGGCATGGGATCTCTGCAGTTCACTGAAACACCCCATTATTGCAAACCGCTGCTACACTCATGGCGAGAAATGGACCAATCCAAGCTCCAAGCTCAGAGTTTGGACAAGCTCATTGTTTTTTACCCTGTGTGTTGTACAGTAGTCATGTAGCCTTGGTCTACTAGTTCTACATTGTATATGCATACTAGCTATAGCTGTTGCACTTGATAGATAGATAGATAGATAGATAGATAGATAGATAGATAGATAGATAGATAGATAGATAGATAGATAGATAAACAGTGCAGACAGTAAACAGTGCAGACAGAAAATAGGGCAGACAGTGGACAGTAAACAGTGCAGACACTAAACAGTGCAGACAGTGAACAGTGCAGACAGTAAACAATGCAGACAGTAAACACAGTATAGACAATAAACACAGTATAGACAATAAACATCAAACATGAAGTTGTGGACAGACAACAATGACGCACAATTTACAGGTAAAGTATTAAAGTGTTGCACTTATTGAGATGAGAAGGATTACACTTGTGTATATAAATATGTGTATAAAAAGACACTATAAAAGAATAAATACATGCACATATTGGAGACAGTGCTGAGATTATTGCACATTGCCCTGAGATTTGAGGAAAACTGTTATTGCAGTTTGTCTATGAGTGGTGATGGTATAAGTTTGTGTGTATTTAGTGCAGTGATGGCTTGTGGGAAAAAACTGTCTCTGAGACTTTTGGTCCTAGTTCTGATGGACCTGTAGCGCCTGCCAGAGGGCAGAAGGTTGAACAGGCCATGAGCAGGATGCGTCCAGTCTCTGATGAGTCCCTCAGCTCTGTTGAGGCAGCGGGGTGTGAAGATGTCTTTCAGTGAGGGGGGGGGGCAGTCTTGACTACCCTCTGCAGTCTCTTCCGGTCTGACTCTGTGCAGTGGGAGAACCATGCTGGGATGCAGTAAGTACACACCACAGCACAGCACACAGTGTGAACATTTACATTTGCAGTCACGGCATATAGCTGATGCTCTAATCCAGAGTGATGCACATCAGTGCTCAAGTGGTCCATGTCTGTTCTTCATACCTGTAAAACTAAACTTGAATCAACATCTGCTATTTACCCAGTTACTGAGTGTGATGCCATTGGGAGCCCTGGGATTCGAATCCATGGCCTTACAATCACAGGGGCAACGCCCTAACCAGGTATTTAATATGACCTAATATTTGTGCCCAAACCAGAATCTAGCTTGAGGATTTTTATTCCAAATTGGATGTGTCCCAATATATGGCGTCAGGTCTTCACAATCCATCTACCATCCTTCCACTGACTATCTGAAATGCTTATCCTTAACCAGTATCAGAGCGCTCCTAGGGTGAGAAACATCCTGGACAGGTCTCCAGTCCATCACACACACACAAACACACAAACACACACACACACAAACACACATAGGGACATTGTTGCATCTCCAATTCGCCTGTATGTCTCTGGACTGGAGTACCAGCTGGAAACCCACATGGATGGATCTTGCTGTGAGGAGACAGCGACACACAGCAAAATCACCAAATTCCGAGCCTGAAACTGAAAAGAGTTCAGAAAAAATTCTCCCTCATCATCACCCATAGAGCTGACTGAAACCTGACGGGATAAACAGATAGATAGATATACACACAGACAGATATACAGACAGACAGACAGACAGACAAACAGATAGCTAGATAGTTAGATAGATATTATTATTAGATAGATTAATTGCCTTTTTGGCCACTGTAAACCAGGCTCTCCTGAACTGACTGGCTCATTTCCTATTTTTCTTATGAGCCTGAGCCTCAAGAACCTCAGGGCTAAACACATCCAGCATTGTAGATTAAACTCTGTTTTGAGATAAGCAGTGGGATTTGGTCGGGTTTGGATGAATATCCCAGTTCTTCTGTGTTGTAATCCAGTAAAGAGCACACGAGCATTACACAATGCCTCCTGGTGCCGCCTCCTCCGAGGGGTCGTCACATTATCAGAACAATACTGTATTTGTTTAGATGCACTTCATAATGTTGAGTTTCCAGTTTAAAATGCTTTACTACCACGTTAAGTGGGAACAGGCCATTTCTTATGATGTACAATGGGAGTTTTCCCAGAATTCTCCAAATCATGTCCAAGTTGTGCAAAGATGTGGGTGGAGCATTGAGAGATATTTTGTGCTTTTGCCACAAATGTAAAATCAGTAATCATTCCTGTCCTTAATCGTAAGAGCTCAGAGTTTATCAGTAAAATCTAATTTCAGTAAATATAATCAGGGTAAAACAGTCCAGAACCGGTGTTTGTTCTTCCACTGCTGCTTTTGCTCTCAGCGCCGCTGGGCCGCTCTCCGGAGCCCCTCCCTCTGCGGGTTTCCCCACCCACTTGTGAGCGGAGACTATCCTGAAAGTTCTCTTGTGTTTTTTCTGTTTGTTTCTAAGACCTAAAAAAAAAATAGTTCATTTTTGTTCTTTATGGGTATTTACCTGTTATTCCATTTTTAAAACTCAGTAGACGTCTGACACCCCAAACATCAACACAAACCGAGGGATCTTCCATATAAGGAGCTGTTTTGCAATATGATGAGAATTTGCCATTTGTTGCTCCTCCATCACGGATCCGTGCTGCTCGTGTTCTAAGGGTTAAGCCCATTAAATCAAAGAATAACCTCAACACCTTCAGGCAGCCCTCACAGAAAGTACTTCAGATGTACTTTTCATGCAGGATTGACCCAATCCCCTAAAATATGTTTTTGCTTTTCTTTCCTTTTGAGGTCATATTGACACCTCAGACTTCTACAACAACAGAAAACCCGCTCTGTGTAATTTCACACATGCCGAAAACATTTTTGTCCTTTCTATGAACTGCTGTTTGGCCCTCATGAAGAAGGTGCTCTGATGTTTGAGACAAAATATGCAGCAGTCATTTGGATATACATTTAAGGTCACTTTCTCGCAGATATCATCATACAGATGTGTCCAAACACCAAGTTACTACTGCACATACTATTAGGGATACTATTCTAAATTCTGAAAGTATACAACTATAATTACCAAAATATACTACTGTACCCTATGTACACTAATGTAACTACTATAGGAAGAATGCTGTAACTGTTCTAAGTATACTATTATTAGTATTATGAGTGTAATTCTGAATAGGTATACTATTGTAGCCACTGTATGCTACAGTATCTACTATAATTATACTATTGTAACTACTATAATTATACTACAGTAACTAATATAAATATACTAAAGCAACTACTATAAGAAACAGAATACTGTACCACTGTATTTATTATACTGAGTAACACTGGGGAAAAGAGAGCGTGCGAGAGAGAGAGAGAGAGAGAGAGAGAGAGAGAGAGAGAGAGAGAGAGAGAGAGAGAGATGAATCCTGACTACGGTGGTCGGTGGTCTATAACGGCAGCAGCCCGCCCAATCTATGGCTTGTGTCCCGTTGTATGAGTCCACCACCCCTTTAAGGAAATGAGCACATCCTGTTGTTTTAGCTGATTCTTCCTGCACAAAGGTTCCTACATGTGATCTGTGCTTCACTGAGAGAAAGAGAGACACACACAGGCACACACACACACACACACACACACACACACATACACTGCTGAAACAGCACTGGACCTGAAGCACCATGGATCTTCACAAATCTTCTCCCTGCTTAAGACCAGTGTGGAGACCCCCTTTTTGGGGTAAGTCCTGCCTCTGTGTTTGTGTTTCTCTTGTTTTAGGGTGACATTACACTAAAACATGTGGCACAATGACTTATGAAGAGTCTCTCTGAACTTGAGCTGCGAGAGGATGTTCAGAACTCATGATGTTTAGGAGGACTTTTCTTTGGTCTGTGAAACATAGAAGAAAGATTTACGCTGCAGACATAATAACTATCAAAAATAAAACAAACAGAAATGGCTGAAGTGAGACAATACTGAAAATCCTCATTTTAAATAACAAATATATGACTATTAAACTGCAGGTTCATTGTTCAGTGGCTGATCTTAAGACTTCAGTAACTACCATACATGATTCAGTCCCAGTATTCAGTAGCAAATTTCCCACTTGTGGGACTTATAAAGGTTTATCTTATCTTATCTTATCTTATGAATTATTGCTATCAATGTAATCAGTTGATCTGACTACTATAAATGATTTGGTAACTTCTGTAAATGATTCAGTATCTACTGTAAATGATTCAGTGACTACTACAAATGATTCTATGAATACTGTGAATGATTCAGTAACACATATAAGTTGTTACTGAAAAGGTTTAAAAGCTTTAAATATTAACTACCAAACACGACTTAATTACTGCAATAAATGATTCAGGCACTACTTTAAATGATGCATTCATTTTTTATAACTTGGTAACGTACTTGATTTGTCACTTTGTGACCTGCCCTGCCCACACCCCTCTCAGTTTATTAAAAGGAGCTGACCCTGGTCAATCACAATACTGTAAAATATTCAATAGTTGAGATTAAGCCTCCAGAAACTACTATAAATGATTCAGTAATTGATAAAAAAGGATTCAGTTACTAATATAAATGTTTCAATAACTGACATAACCCATTTAGTAACAACTATGAAGGATTCAATACGCAATCAGAAACTACTATAAATTATTCAACAGTTAACATAAAGCACTATAAACTATTCAGTAACTGACATGGAGCATTCAGAAACTACGATAAAGGATTCAATGATTGATATAAAGCACTCAGACACTGCTCTAAACGATTCAATATCTCACAAAAACATCCAGAAACCACTATCAATAATTCAATAATTGATATAAATGATTCAGTAAGACTAAAACTGATACAATAATTGATATAAAGCACTCAGAAACTACAATAAATGACTCAATAACTGACATAAAACAATCAGAAACTACTATAAATGAATCTATAATTGATCTGAAGCACTCAGAAACTACTATAAATGATTCAGTAACTGACATAAAGGATTCAGTAACTTCAACTACTTTGTTTCATAGTGAAGATCCTCAGTATTTTAAGTCCAGTTGTGAGTTTAAGTCCATGAGAGGGATGAATATCGATCCTGAGAGTTAATGGAGTGAACAGGTCATTTATAATTGGGCCTGTACCTCATGGAAACTGTTTTATCAGAGTATGCATTTATTGCACATATAAAGCCTCTCTGGTGTGTTCTGCTGTTGGGGAGCTGGAGAAGGGAAAAGCTCTCCACTTCTGAAATAATTGTGAGGATCAGGAAATGCCTGCCAAAGGCCAGATGCACACGACAAAGAGAGGATGCTCGACCACCCCTTTCCACTTATCTCTCTCCTTCTCCTCCCTTCCTCCCTCTGATGAGGTCAAAATGTGACTCTGTATGTGTGTGTGTGTGTGTGTGTGTGTGTATGTGTGTGAGAGAGAGAGAGAGAGAGAGTATTGGATGAGCTGCAGGATTATTTCATTTGTTATTTTCAGGAGTATCACTTGCATAGTATGTATTATTTAATGTTGAGTTAGATAGTGATAGTGTGTGCATGTGTATGTATGTGTGTGTGAGAGAGAGACTGACAGAGAGAGAGAGAGAGAAAGAGAGAGAGAAAGGGTGTGGGTATCACTTGAGTAGCATGTCTCATTTAATTCCAGTGTATGTGTGTGTGCGTGTGTGTGTGTGGGTGTGGGTGTGTATGTGTGTCTGAGTGTGTGTGTAGCATGTCTCATTTAATGTTGTGTTCCAGTGTATGTGTGTGTGTGTGTGGGTGTGTATATGTGTGTGTGCGTGTGTGTGTGTGTGTGTGTGTGTGTGTGGATGTGTGTGTGTGTCTGAGTGTGTGTGTAGCATGTCTCATTTAATGTTGAGTTCCAGTGTATGCGTGTGCGTGTGTGTGTGTGTGTGTTTGTGTGCGTGTTTGTGTGTCTGAGTGTGTGTGTATGTGTGTGTGTGTTCATGACTTTAACTCCTTGTTTCCTCTTCTCCAGTGGCCTGCATGGTTTTGATGTTTCCTGGTCTACGCGCCCTCGTTCCAAATGAACAGAAGGACGCTTCGGTGAGCTCTTTTTTGTGCAAGATTTTCCACAAACTTCCAAAAAATTTCACTGAATTTGACTATTTACATCATTCACACATTAGTTGAATACATTATAACTTCCTTACTTAAACCTGCCTTACACTTTCGGGCTATAATTGCTTAGTTTTTTTTTTTTTTAAGTGTATCATTATACTATCATGCCACAGAATTCTGATCCCTGATAAAAAGTAGCTGGGAATGCTCATATGAATGTCCTACTACTTTGCCTACTGCTGAAGACAGACCTAACAGACAAAATGAGACAAAAGCAATAAAAATGCTGCTTGAGTCAGGTCAATTAATTGCAACAATGTTATGTTTATAGTTTATGTAAAATTAGGGTAATCGATTTTTTATAGTGATCCCAGGGGAAATTGCTTGAGTTTAACCCACTGGGATTTGAACCCACAACCTTCCAATTGCGGGAGCAACTCCCTAACCGCTGCCCCCAATATCAGTGCGAATTCTGATTTATCAAAAGGACATAAAATATGAAGAACATGAGCCTAGTGGTTAGGGAGTTGCCCCTGCAATCAGAAGGCCGTGGGTTTGAATCCCCACGGCGCTGTTTTCCTGGCTGCCTGCTGCTTCACCTCGTGAATGTGTTAAATACAGAGAGAGAATTTCACAGTGTTCGCACTGTGTGCTGTGGTATGTTCACATGTGACAAATGGACACTTTACACTTACACAGTGAAAGCTGTGCCTTATGTGTTTTGCATAACTTGCTGTTCATCCCTCTCTCTGTTCCAGGTCAGGACAGCACCCCCCGTCCTCCCAGGAGTCCAAACCACACCGTTAACCATAACAAGTAAGAGAGCACTACAACAGCACAGCTGTCAAAACAGAACGGCCGAGCCTGATAGCAGATCAAGGGTTTCCACCCACGCTGGGCTGGCCAGGTCGGGCTGAGTGATGGCCCATTTTCAGGGAGGTTTGAGAGCTCAGACAAAATTCCCAGGCTTTCAGCTTGACATGCTGCAAATGGAGAGTGTTTCCTGCACGCATCTAGACCAGTGGTGTTCAGATTTGGTCCGGTGTTCAGCGCAGCTCAGTAATTTCTTTGCTCAAACACACCTAATTCAACTCATCTGTGGATTTCCAGGTTTACTGGGTGTGTTTGAACATGGAAAATCACGAAACTGTGCCGGGCAACAGCCTCCAGGACCCAGCACTGAACATTCCTGCTCTACAGACTCTTGAAAATAAGGGTTCCTCAGTGATTCTCAGCTTATAGAACCTTTACATGACCTTAAAATAAAAGGTGCCACAAAGAATCAGAATCAGAATCAGAAAACTTTATTGATCCCGGAGGAAATTATTTATGTTATGACTGCACTGACACACAGAGACTAGAACAATATAACGAAAAAAAGTCTAAATAAAACCAATAAAAACTCTACAGATAAACACAAATGCTGGAGTATTAATACTGCAGACAAGTAATGTACAGTAACACAAATAGTGGTTAGGAGTCTGTTATTGCATGTAATAGAGATCAGAAGTAGATCGGTAAGACTGACATAAAAAGTGATATTCATAAAGAAGACTGTTGCACATAATGAAATGATTTAGTTCCCCAATAAAGAACTGCATACGGTAAGACTGTTGCACATAAAGCGTTCTTAGAGGGATGCCCCAGAATAACAACCTTTGGTTCTTTGGAAAACCATAGTTGGGTGAGATGTTTATGAATGTGAAGAACCTTGTAAAAGCTTGAAGAACCATATTATAAAGGTTCTTTATTGATTAACGGGATAGATCCTGTGGAGATCCTTGCTAGATTCTGTGAAGGTTCTTTCACGGCTAAAAATGTTGTTTTGACTTTGTTAATTCCACTCATGAAAAAATATGAAGGCCAGAGGAACTCTTTAGAGCAGTGCAGTAGAAGAACCACTCTGGGCGCCCAGAGGAACATCTCACTAGATGGCTTATAAAATACATTACTGGAAATGAGTGTGAAGAGCCTTTTTAAAGGTGAAACAACCTCTACAGTATCTAGCAAGATCCTGTTAACCGGTAAAGAACATTTATCATAAGGTTCTTCAAACCTTTCAAAAGGCTCTTCATGCTAATCAAAAAAAAAAAAAAGACTGGAATGCTTTTTAGAGCAATGCGGTAGAAGAACCACTGCTGTAACAGAGGTTCAAACTTTAATTAGATGGTTTATTACAAGATATTACTGTAAAAGAGTGTGAAGAACCTTTTCAAAGCTTTAATAACCATATTAAAAAGGTTCTTTATTGATTAACAGGACCTTGCCAGATCCTTCACAGTCATTTACAACAAAATCTTTTAATAAACCATCTGGGGAAAGTTTCTTTAGTGCACTCATAAAGGCTCCACAGTGATTTTTCTACTGCATTGCTCTAAAGAGCTCTTGGTTTTCATGTGGTACCTTTTTTGAAATTACTGAGCATGGTTGAACCTCAAAACACTTTATTGTTGGTTTTGGTTTCACACAGGTTCACTCATGCATCACAGCTTCATGCGAAATTTTGAATACTATGGTCAAATCACATGTTTTGTTGATTCTTTCAGTGAAAATATGTCCTGTACAGAGAACACACATTTTCGTTGCCATATTTTAATTTTTAAAAGTTTAACATGCTAGACAAATATTGTACAAAAACTATAAAATGTATTGTACTATAAATACATTTTAAAAAATAATAGCTGTGGGACAGAACACATTTTATTTTATTTCAATGTGTTACGTTCAGCAAACAAACACAATTGTGTATTAAAATGCGAAGAAGTGTGTTTTCTTCAAAACATGCCATTTGACGGGAGGGACCAAACTTCTGCTTGCAGTGATAAGTCTAAAGGCGAGAAATGCCTAAATTAAACAACGGCCATCATTATAACTAATACTTTCATCAGTTAGAAGTCATATAGTTCACACAGGACCAACACCCAGCAAAAAGAAAAAAAAAGACTTTTCAGATGATCAATATGGCATTACTTTCACCCTCTCATAACAAAATGTCTTTCTTATGTAACAGAAAGTTTGAGAAGCTCTGCAACAGCTGTGAAGGCTCTATTTCCCTCAGGACGGGGAAAGCAGGAGCTTACACAGCTGACTGCGGAGGCCCGCACAGAGACTCCCACCTCATGTATGGTGTTTTGAGGTCAAAGGTCACTGAGATTTGGGGTGTATTTGAGACAGAGTGTTCCATCCAGATGGCCTTTATACCACAGCAAGAGCAGAGAATGGAGAAAGCAGCAATGGGATTTAACTACATATATCACTTCTGCGATGTAGTATATATTATATGTTTTATAAATATATTTATATAGTGTTATGCAAAAGTCTTGAGCCACCCCTCACTTCTTCATATTTTCCATCCAAAGATCCAGAATTTCTTGTATTTTAATGTGGTCTTGAGGAACAGTTCTCCAGGCTTCCTGAAGGACTTTCAGAGACTCTCATTTCCAG
>JBBPCX010067262.1:0-13485 GCA_037974365.1 Hydrocynus forskahlii | reverse complement strand
TAATCCATGTACACAAACACACACACACACACACACACACACACACACACACACACACATATATGTATATGTATATATATATATATATATATATGTGTGTGTGTGTGTGTGTGTGTGTGTGTTTGTGTGTGCTATAAAGGTTTATCTTATTATTATTATTATTATTATTATTATTATTATTATTATTATTTTTGGTAGTTGTAGTAGTAGTAGTAGTAGTGATACTTTGATTTTTTTTTCTCACCCCACAGTGGAGTGCAGTGGTCAGGTGCTCCTGAAGAGGTCAGGGGTATTGACCAGCCCTGAGTATCCAGCTGCGTACCCCAGAATGAGTCAGTGTGACTACACCATTAGCCTGCTGGAGGGCTTCCAAGTGAGCCTGGACTTTGAGGAGCCGTTTGACGTAGAGACACATCCTGAAGTGTCCTGTCCGTATGACATTCTGAAGGTTGGTGCTTTGACTGCCAGCAGGTGTTGACAGCAATCTAACAAGGAAAGGTAGAAGGAAATCTAGCCTGAAATACAAAGCACCCGCGTGTTCAATTTCAAAGTTCTTGGCCATGGTCTTCCAATATCATTCCACTTCTAAGGAAATGGTTGACTGGTGTCATTTCAACTCTAGAAGAAAAGCTAATCAACTGTTTCAATACTTTATTGAAGGATTTTAACATAGATTCCAATTGTTCTCCTTGTCCAGTCTGATACCATTGCTTTAAAATAGGCTCAATTTGGGTTTATTTGATGGGTTTATCGAAAACACAGTTTCAAAAGAAAAAGAAACAGTGAGTCAAAGGTCAGAGAGAGTATTAAAGGAGATGAGGACATCCATTTCCACACTAAAATGCATAAGTGAGCTTTGAAGTAGAAGCATTTTTCCCTGTATACAACAAAACACACATGAACCAGTTTAAACGCAGAGAAGTTTAATTGCAGTTTAAACAGATCATAACAAAAGAAAGACATTTTTATATAAGTGCTTATACTTTAATGCAAATTAAGTTTGTTTCTAAGAAAAATACAACAAATGAGGCCTCTGTATGAAATTAAGGTTTTTTTTAATTCAAGAAACAGCATTTATACATTATATGCACAAAAGTATTGGGGCACCTGCCCATTACACCAACAAAGACTTTAATGATGCTACATTCAGATACATAGACTTTAAAATGCAGTTGGTCCCCCCTTTGCAGCTATAACATTTTGTTCTTGGAAGGCTTTCCACAAGATTTTGGAGTGTTTCTGTGGAAATCAGGTTAATTTATTCTGTAGAATATGAGAAGGCCTGGCTCGCAATCTCCATTCCAGGTCATCCCAAAGGTGTTGGATGGGGTTGAGGTCAGGGCTCTGTGTGGACCAGTCAAGTTCTTCCACGCTGAACTTATCCGTCTATGTCTTTATGGAGCTTGCTTTCTGCACTGGGGCACAGTCATGCTGGAATAGAAAAAGTTCGTCCACAGATTGAGTCCACAAAGTTGGAAGCATGCCGTTGTCCAAAATGTTTTGGTATGTGGACGCATTAAGATTAACTGGAAGTGAGGGGTCTAGCCCAAACCCTGAAAACCAGGTATGTCCCAATACTTTTGTCCATATAGTGTGGTACAGAGCAAATCATAGGCATGTTTTTGCGTGTAAAAAACAAAATGTAACATTAGAATAAATGCAAAAAAAACATGCACACAACAAGAAAATAACATTTTGGTAGAAGAAGTTTAAATTTGAAGAGGAACTTGGTTTTGGTTAAAGATTTCTCCTCAGTTTTGCCAGCCATCTCATGGATTCATTACATTCAATCAGCAGCTGAAAAGCTTTTTAGACTTTTGCAGTGTTGTACATGCTCCAACAAGTGGTTTCAGCATCTCCGGGGTATCAGCATATATATGTCTAATTTAGTTCTGTCATAAAGAATATCTCAGGTGGCTTCTCATGAAGCTGCTTAAGAGAATGAGAAAGACTGTGTGAAGCTGCATCAAAGCATAGCTTTTGTTTTATGAGGAGTATAGAAGACCATTCTCTGCATCTTCATGCATAAACTGTATTTTGATCATTTCAGTCATTTTATAAAAGACTGAAAAACCCTACCGATACTAATATCTAATGAGATTTAATTTGATGTACTTCTGCACCATTTCTATTGGTCCATTCATTGTGAAATCTTCACATAGCGTAAAAGACAGAAATGAATGAACTGACAGCAGTGACATGTAGAACAAATCTCTGACTGCACCCAGACTTCTGCAGGTGGCACTTAGTACTGACAACCAAACATCTCCAATAATGACAAATGCCTTCAGAGACATAATGTGAAATGAAGTGTATGTCTTGAAACAGGACTCAGGGATATTGTTTTTAATTCAACTGAACACTTTATTTAAGCAAGAGGGCCCATGTGATAATATTACAATATAAAGCTTATTTCCAAAATAGTTGGGACACTTTCTAAAAATGCAATACAAACTACAATCTGTAATTTGGCAAGTCACTTGAACCTTTTTTTTTAACAGACAAAAGGACAAAGAAAAGATGTTCTGTGTTTTCACTGACAAACTTAATTCTATGTGGTAAACAAGTAATTTTGATGAAACCGCTTCATCAAGAAATGCTCCCTGAAACTGTATTATGAACAAATACCACAGAATCATCTCAAACATATGGTCTTTTATACCACCACTTGTCACAAGCAGATTTATGTGAGTCCAAGTCAAGTCTCGAGTCTTTATTAGAGAATTTTGTTTAAGACCTGTTACAAGTACGGACAGTGTGCAAAGCAAATCTAGCTAGAAATAGAAGCCTTTCATCACAGAAAAACCACCTGTCTGACAGAACTGAAGAGCTACATGCTGCATATGCTGTTTAAAAGAAGGAGGAGGTTTTAGTCTGAAGTCAGTCAAGGGCAAATCAGAGTCTCTGTAAATCAGTGCTTTCTATTTCTTTAGAAAGAAACTAGTTTTCTGGCATAAATCATCAGTTAGAGAAAGGGCACCATTTCTTGAGAAATGAATACTATAAAATACTTTGTTCTCCACTTAGCAAGAGCTGGACAGCTTATGCTGCACACTGTGATGAGTATGGGAGGATTCACACGATTTAAAATAAAACTGCATGAATACCAAGACATATTCTATATATTATTCATATGTACAGAATATTTTAAGTTTACACTCTTCAAAATAAAGAGAGGGTGTGTAATGCAATAGAAGAAGCTTTTTGGTACCCTAAATAACCTTTCAGGTGATGAGAGATACAGAGATACAGTGTTCCCCCGCGAAGTTGCAGTTCAGATTTTGCGGCCTCAGTCGTTCGCACATTTTTTCTTTGTCTGGTTCTGTCCTGGGTGTCAGACTGGAGACCCTGGCGGAGGTGTCTGAGAAGAGAATGCTAAAAAAGCTTCTCAGTATCATGGACAAACCCTCTCACCCCATGCACGCCTCCATGATGGGCCATCAGAGCACAAGCAGCAAAAGACTAATCGCCTCTAAATGCAGAACCGAACGCCACAGGAAATCGTTCCTACCTGTGGCGATAAGACTGTATAACTCTTCCTCCTTCTGTAGGTGATCCTCTCAGGATTAATATTAGTGTTATTTGGTTCTCACACGGATGCAATATTACTCATCTGCTTTTATTTACTCATCTATATGCTATTGAATGTTTGTTTCATCCTCCAATCACATGCTGCTACCGCTCCTTTTATTCATGGCACAAACACTATGTCACTTTTTCATAACCACTTGCACAAACACTGTCACATTTCATAACTACTTGCACTAATAATGTTATTTTATTATATCTGCCATAGTTATATTGTTACTTTGTTAGAGTTATTTTGATATTATATTCGCACTATTCTACAGTTATGTTCTTTTTTAACTCTTATTGTATATCTTTATTTCCTCCTGTTTCTCTTGTTGCATTGAACATGTCTAGGACAAAAGAATTTCGCTCGGGATAAATAAAGTTCTCTCTTGTCTTATCTTATCTTACAACCGAACTAATAATTGTTCGCTGAAACACCCGCAATATGTGGAAACTGCAGATATAACTGAACACAAAGCAACCGTATACTGGCTGTTGCCCTGTGATGCATCTCTGGCAGATGCTGTCCAGCATAACTGCATCATAACATTTCCCATGTGGAGCGATCTCCAGTGTTTCTCTGAGGGTTCTGGTGCTTTTCGTTCTGTTTTTCTTAAAGCCCTGTATTTTTATTACTGTAAATTAAATGAATTTATTACTGTATTTACCCGCTTATACTACAGTATATACTACAGTATATATTACAGTACAGTATATACAGGGGTAATATCGGTATTTACATTCTAACACTGCGGGAGTTCAGTGTAAACTGTACAGTACGAATACCTTTACTTTTTCTTTAATGGTAATGTATTAAGCTGAGTTTAAAATAAAATTAAAGTGTTTTGGGCGCGCATTTGGGGGTATATATTTCGGGTTTAGACATATATTTTGGGTTTAGACTAGGTTCAAATAAAGATACGCATTTTTTGACCACATCACAAATTTGCGTTTTTTCACAATTTGCGGGTGCTCTTGGAACGTAAACCCCACAAATGTTATCGTCTACTGTATTTGTTTAAAGAGCCTTGACATGTACACTATGTCCACTAACATAATAAAGAACCTTAACATGATGTGAAGCGTGAAAGGCTCTTCACACTCGTGTGTCTCTTTACAGAAACAGTTCTGGAGGGAACTAAAATGCTATTACTCGAAGAACTCTTTGTGGTGCCTTTTTCCTTTTAAAGAGTGTAATATAAGACGTCCAAATGCACATCAAAGCTCTTTAGACTGCAGCTGCATAAACAAGTGCATAATCAGTGTTTCTTCTGGCCTCTGCAAATGGCTGAAAATTAATGAACATCGTTTTAGCACTCCTGATACACCAAGTTCAAACATTCTGGCTGTAAACAGGGCTATTGAGCTTCTGTTTATGGTGATGGAGTGCTCTGAACATGCTAACCGAACATCGGCCCGTGACACGTCTGATGAGTCACGTTCTGTTGATGCGTGTATGACAAATTCGTGGCATTTTCATTGAGAGTAATTTAACTATGCATTAAAGTGTACAGTGGTAATTATAATCACAGGATTACCTGTGTAGTTGTTTCAACTCCAGTCAGCTGTGACTCCCCAACCCCCACTTTTTAGAGCGCTAGAGGCTATTTAATGCTGCTACCAAATTAAAACCTTTTAACTCCATGGCTTTTGTCTATTTTTATTATTTTATATGCCACACTAATATCTAAAAAGAGTACTAGAAAGTTTTTTTTGTTTTATTTTGGTACCCAAAATTTTGCAAAGGAGTGAATGTGAGCAGCCTATTTTAACATTTTAAAGTTTTAGAAAAAAACACTAAACTGATAAAGAACCATTACATAATGTAAAGGTTCTTTGAACCTTTGAAGTTTCATCACATGTACAAATTTGTGTAGAAACATGAATCTTTTGGGACGCAAAAAGGTATGACATTACCCATTGAACTCTGTTGGCAGCTGTTGTAAGAGTTCATTTGCTCTTTGTATTGTGTGGACATGACAACAGGACCAATAGAAATGATTCTCATATTCATTAACCGTGAGTTTGTGTCTTATTAATAATCATTCAAGTTAAGAACAGTTTTCCTTCCATTTTAAAGTTACCATTTTTGAGGTACAAAGTTTTGAACAGTAATTATGTCACTACATTACATTTAAAAACAACAGTGCTTTAAAAAACCTTTTTAAAACCTTTAAGTGATGTTACAGAGTAACCGCTTTATTAGTTCCCTTAGGGGTATTCAGATGACATCTTTTTGCAGATTAGAGCAGCGCTCTCTAGCTGTGATGTGCTCTATAAACAACAATTCACTTTTTTTTTGAAAAAGTACCACATTAGAGTGTGAAAAGCCTAAAGTAAAGGTTCTTTTAAAAAGTTGAAAGGACCTTCACATAATCTAAAGGTGCCACACCAATTTACGGGCTGGTCCTAGAAACTTACCATCATGTACAAATTCAAATTTTGAAAAGAATATTCACATCCCATATCTGACAACTGGAAAAGTTGTAGTGTTTCTTCTATGGCATCACACAAAATGTTTTATTTTTGAGAGTGAATGTGATGTCAAGCCATAACGTGGTGCTGGAGACAGGCTTCCTCCTCTTTAAAATTCAGGGTCATCAGGCATGACACCACCCATTAGAGTGCTCCCTAAAACACACCAATCAATGTTCTGACAGCCCATGAATAAGCAATATATGCTCTAGCATGCTTCCTAAACCTGCCTGTCTTTGTTTCTCCCAGAAGACATCCTGTCAAGCTTTTCTCTGCATTTACTGACAAGTCAATCTGTTGTGTTCTTCACTTTAAAATAAAGGTTCCAAAATGGTTATTGGACTGCATGTCTGGTTTTAGGAAATCTTTAATTGGTATAGAAGCTTAATGTAGGATCCTTAAACTTAAAAAAGTTCTTACACACCTCATTTACAACAATGGGTGTTAAAAAATACTTTGGAAGGTTCTTTAGAGAACCAGATGTGGTTCTTCTTTATTTGTAAGGGTATAAAATTAGGTAAGTTTCACATTGACCTTATGCTCTTGTTGCCCTCTTGTCAGTGCTTGGCATAAAAAAATCGTATGACTTTTAGCTCATAGGCAGAACTGGAGCATTTGATTAAGGACTGAAACAAAGATGTACTGAATTAAGGGTGTGCTAACAAAAATATTTTAATGTTTCTGATATCAAGATCACCACAGGTTCAAGGGAGTATGGTCCATTCTGTGGAACCAAGCCACCATCCAGAATCGAAACTGGAACTCATAAAGTGCATGTGACGTTCCGTTCAGATGGCTCAGGAAGAAACAGGGGCTGGAAGATAAAGTACTCCAGCACAGGTATGGCCTGCAAGCCACTGGGACATTGGAGAGATTAAATACTTTCAGTATTCTTCACCATAACATCATCAGCTCTAGGAGATGTGCTCCTCACAATAACAGTTTGGCATACAGCATCTCAGTGATGAATGGTCTGTCACCCAGTAAACAAAATCCCTGTTTACGCCTGTCTTGTGTTTTCAGTATTCAAATTTGATGGTTGGCCACAAAGAGATTTTAGCCATGATACATTCAAGCACACATCAGCGTTTCAATGGAGAAAGTTAATGGTCTGGTTTCCTCGGCGCTCCTCCGAATGTATATTACCATTACCAGCACTGTTTGATGACTTAATGTTCATTGTTTCTCCCTCTCCCAGCCAAACCTTGCCCAAACCCGACAGCTCCTCTTCATGGCCGCATTCACCCCCAGCAGTCCCAGTACATCTTAACGGAGACTTTCAATGTTACTTGTGACCTCGGCTATGAGTTAACTCTGGTAAATGACTTGCATCACAGTTTTAAAAGAGGACGGGTGAGCTCTGTGGGCTCTTGGGGCTTAAAGTAACTGCTGTGTCTTCAGGGGGAAGAAAGCTTGCCTTCCTATCAAGCCACGTGCCTGAAGGATGGATTCTGGGACGGTCCAATGCCCCGCTGTACGAGTAAGTCACTTCAGTTCAAACAGGCATGAACCGTACATAATTGTTAGTGGGGGTTCCTGAAGAATGATCATCCACATACGCCTTAAAACCTGGCTGTAAAAACTTCATAGGACCTTTACTGGACAATTTTTTGGGGGAGAAAAAAGGAAATAGATTTTGCAATAAAAATGATGAAAAAATGTAAATGCGACACTTGTTTAGGAAGTAAATATAACCCAAGATGTGTTATCAATCTTCTATATCAATAACAGTTTTATTTTTATTTAAAGTGGTTGACTGTGGAAACCCTGATCAGATACACAACGGAAGTGTCGAATTCACAACAACCACGTATAAATCTCAGATCAAATACAGCTGCAAAGAATTCTACACCATGAAGACCAGCACGACTCGTAAGAAATGTTGATGTAAAACTATGATATAAACATTATCATTACATGCAATATCTTATTACGTGCCGTAGTCTTAGCATGTGAAATATCAGTACTTATCTCTAACCACTATTTGTTCCTAGCAATTCACTTAACTGTAAGTTATTTATCTATAGAATTAATACTGCAGCATTTGTGTACATAGCATAGTGTACTTTGTGTAGAGTATTTTCTGCAGTTTTTATTGGATTTATTTAGACTTTATTTGTTATATTGTTCTTGTCTTTGTGTGACTGTGCAGTCATAACATAAGCTATTTCCTCCAGGATCAATAAAGTTGATTCTGATTCTGATTCTACAAACATAATGCATGTAAGGGAATGTGCAGAAGTGCAGAATATTTGTGAATCATTACAGGTTGAATTTTTTCTGTTTTCTTTAGCAGTCTATATGTGTGCTCATGATGGCTACTGGAGAGACACACTGGGTGGGAAGAAGCTTCCTCAGTGTACACCAGGTAAGTATTTCTCACTCATAGGTCTCACAGACTATAGCTTAGTATAGTGTCCTGCGCCAGTGTACTGGTTTCAGCTCATTACTGGAAACAGACGTTTCCACAGTTTATTTTCCTCTTTTTTGGCTTACAAAAGTCTGCTAAAAGGTCATACAGCAAAATATTCACACTTGTGAATATACAAAGGAGTTTTATAAATTTAGGAACCACATTGGACAAGCTATTGAGCATGTCGTTCAAAAACCCATTCAATTGAATTACTTTAAATGAGAGTTTTATACTTAGGAGATGCTTATTTCAAATGATTAATACTTATGTTAAATGACTTTTACTTTGTATGTTTGTGGAATGTCACATTATTAGCATTTGCATTGAACCGATATGGGAAATATAGGTTGCTGCTGATATGTGAAATTTTTTCTGTCAGTGCCTAAATATTTGTAACATCTGTGAAATGTAGAAAATGGTACTAGATATACCTGCATTAGCATTAATAAGAAACAGAACATTTATTTTTGTAGAGCTACAATTTCTCATGGGATTTGGGAGATTTTTTGCAAACACACCGTAAAGCTTGTCTAACCTGGCAACAGTTGCCAAGACAAAAACATTTGTGGCTGAAGCAATTGGTCAGTGTCTCTCTACTGAACGTGCTAATATTCACTCTGTTCTGCCCTTTCTGAAAGTCTGCGGAAAGCCTCAAGGGAGACTGGCCAGGGTGATTGGAGGTGAGAATGCAGAGAAGAATGAGATCCCTTGGCAAGTGATGGTTCTGAAAGGAGGCCGTCTCCAAGGCGGTGGGGCGCTACTCAACGACGACTGGGTCCTGACCGCTGCTCATGTCCTGCATGGCTATGGTGAAGTGTCCAACCTTGGTGTGAAACTGGGCCTGGTCAAACGGCACGATCCTGAGGCCTTGCAGGCCTATCCTAAGGAAGTCTTCATGCATCCAGATTACCATCATGATGGGGTCAACTTTAACAATGATATTGCTCTAATCAAACTGGATCATAAGGTACCCATAAGCGCAGCCATCATGCCTGTGTGCTTGCCAGGTAAAGAAGAAAGATTCCTGCTGAGGGCTGATGACCTTGGGACAGTGAGTGGATGGGGTGTTTGGCAGAAGACTGGGAGGCATGGCTCTGCTAATCTAAAGTTTGCAGAAATACCTGTTGTTGACTTTAAAAAGTGTAAGGCTAAGTACGATGCCACAGTGTCACTTAAAGGAAAGCTGGTGGTAACAGAGAATATGGTGTGTGCAGGTCTGACTGAGGGAGGTGTGGATTCTTGCCAAGGTGACAGCGGAGGACCATACGTCTTTGTGGACAACCAAAGCCATAGTTGGTACATTGGTGGCATTGTCTCATGGGGTTATATATGTGCTGAAGCGGGCTATTATGGGGTTTACACCAAAGTATCCAATTATATTCCCTGGATTGAAGATACAATGTCACAGAACAACTGAAAGGTTGAAATAATACCAAAGAGGTCCTTGACTTATAAATATAGGGCAACCAGATTGAAGCCATGCATAACTATTAAATAGTTCTTCATATACCCATATAGAGACAGGTCTCCATAACAGAGAACCAATTAAAGCTTTCAAACTATCCCTTGAGCTGTCTTGGTTCTATAAATAACCATCGAAGAACTCTTTTGCACTTGTTGAATATTAAGAAAACAATGAATTGCAAAGCAGTTCATACCATACAGGTAAAAGATTGATGTAAGGCTTGTTTCTATTTTCTTTCCTTCGGTATTACAATTTTATTGAGCTACCTGTACCACTGGCTGAATGCCATGATTCTCTGCAGTCATTTTTGGACAACCAAGTGAATTAAGGCCAGATTCATCATTTGGAAACAATCACTGCTGTAGAGCGATTTAGCATAATCAAGAACCACTTGTTGCCGTTGGACTGAGCTCAAAAACACTGGCATAATACAGTAGTGTTGTTTAAAAGTGATATGGTCTATTTCAATCATTTACCTCTTATGCATTATGCATCTCTTATCAAAGTTGCCACCATTACCTTCTATCAGCGAGGCCATTTAGGCCTCTTCACTCTGGCGCAATTGCCTCTTTAGTGGTGTTTCAGTGCTGTAGAGCCTCAATCAACCTCACCTCCATTTATACCACCTGTGGGTCTTATCATGAGGAGTTTAACACTGCGTATGAAAATGATCTTCGAGAGATTCCCCGCATATACCCTGCATCAAAAACTGATTTAACATCAAATATATTCTTTTTTGTTCAATTATCCTTAGTTTGCACACATCTGTAAAATGCATTCAGCACCGTTTTACCAGTAAATTAACGACAGAACAAAGGTGTCTGGCACATGGCTGCAGTTCTACTTTGTTAAAGGTAGGGAGTAGATAACTCACAGTTGATTTGTATGCCCTTGGCCAAATCAGGAATCAGTGATGTGCAGATCCCTGTGTTCTCAGGGTCCGTGTCCACCAAGCGTGGCCAGGCCTGAATGTGGACACTGACCCAAAGCTCTGACATTATACTGACATTCATAGAGACAGTCTAAAAATTTCTGCTTGGAACAATTCTTAGAGCAAACCATGCTCTTCCTGTCCTTCATGGTTTCAGCTGCATGGCAAGGTCATGTTTGCTTGTTTTGCATTACCTGAGGGGGAAAAAACATTGTACATTATTTCCTTTGAACAGTGAGAGATCAAATATGATGCAGGACTTAATGTAACATTTTTTAAACGGTCAATAGAAATGACTTAAATCATGCATTCACAGATTTAAACATGCCACTACTATGTCAGAATGTTCCAAGAATATTCCACCACCTATATAATACCGGCTCGCTGGTGGTCTGTGGGGATCCTGACCACTGAGTACTGTGCAAAAGTCTTAGGCACCTGAGAAAATTATACTTTAAAGGTCAATAGTGTCAAGCTACTGACAAAATACAAATATTACTATAAATGCAAATAACATTAATACAGAAAATAGTGATTTTGTGTATGACAAAGTGTTCGCATAACCATTTCTGGACCTCTTTCCTTACGGGCGCCTAGTATTACTTGTAGCTCCCATGAAATACCTGGTCTGGCTCATATATTTCATTATGTTACATTAGGTGTGTTGATTTGGAATTATATCTTTCAAAGCAATGACTGGAGGCAAAGAGTAGAAATCTGAAACCAAACCTGTGTTGTTCTAACAGTCACATAAAATATCAACTACTTAAAAAAGAGATACTTTTTATTACTTTCTTGCTTGTTTGCATTTACTTATGTTTTTGCTGGCAGAAAGAAACCAAACTGCTGATACAAATAATTTGTATAGGCGCCTAAGACTTTTGCACAGTACTGTAGATATATATATATGCACTTAACAAAGTGGTGCACTTTGTACCTTACAATTACAGAGTGTAGTCTGTGTGTGTGTGTGTGTGTGTGTGCGCGTGTTATCATGCTAAATAATCAAGGAGGTAAATTTTAATGGACGATTTGTTTTTAAATCAAGTAATCGTGATAGCCCTAGTGAAGAGTAAAACACTTAATAGGGAGGATCTGAAGGTAACATGTAGACAGTAAGGCAGAGGTTTTGATCTACAGGCTATGGCATCGAGGGTCAGTCAGCTATCAAAGCCTTCAAGACAGGAAGACTTATGCAACAGGAACTACGCACACTATGAGCTCCATTACCAAGACCCTTGGCTGTGACAGTGCATATAGAGCACCCATCTACTGAATTCTAAATCAATGTAGAACATGCCACGGTCAACACACAAGTTGAACCGCTGATATAGTGGAAATTACTTTTCCTTGTTTTTCTTTTTAATACAAGAATTTGATGTAGTATGTAAACAATGCTAAACATTCCCATCACTATGTAGCACATACAGTTGATTTCTAAAAAATCTGATGCTTGTTTTGCATTCATTATTCATGTGTTGTCACATAAACCAACTCATTTACACACATCTGCTTGTTCTATAGCAGTTAGTCCTACCTAATGATATCAAAGTTAGAATGAGTGTAATGATAAGTGTTATACACTGGGTACAGAATCATCCCCTTCACATTTTTAAAAATTCACATTTTGCACACTTTGCAGCCTTAAATGAACACACACACACAGAGCTGTATTTACTCAGTGCAACTTATATCACCCAAGCAAAAGATATGATAACAGTTCAGAACAAAAATTCACTGAGACGGACAGAGGATCACCTCCTCCTAAAAATGCCTGGAAACTCAATCAGGTGCAGCTAATTAACTTCTCCATTGCGCACCAGTTTAGTTGGTTTCCACCTGTGATTAGTTGTAATTATTTTGATTAGTTCAGCATAAAAACTATTCCTGGAGTATTCCAGCACTTTGGTAGTGTAACTGAACAAAACAATCAATTATAGGTGGCAAGGCACTGTCAAAGGATCCCCGGGATAAAGTTGTGGAAAGGTACAAGTCAGGAGACTATTGCGCAGTCTAGATGTGCAAAGTTAAGTATCCCATCAGACTCAAGACAGTAATTATAGAAAAGCTGTTTCCTCAAAGTACTGGATGAACTCACTGACATATAACTTAAGCAACATAACTGCTCTTTGAATGAGAAGCAAAATGTTTGCATACTTCTGTCTTATATATCGCAAAAGACTGACTGAACTGCAATAAATGGGGTTTTTCCAAATCTCTTCATAGCAACATATTTGGCCAATCAAATTGAGCCCTACTGCCTTATGCCCGCCCCCTAGTAGATTCGAGTGCTAAGCACATGAAGAGTAGAGCTGTAATACTCGGATCCTGTTTCCTCAAAGTACTGGATGAACTCACTGACATATAACATAAGCAACATAACTGCTCTTTGAATGAGAAGCAAAATGTTTGCATACTTCGGTCTTAAGGGAAAAAAGCAGTTTGGAAAATGGTCATATAAATGAATTATGAGTGTTTTTGTTACATAAACATAAGCGTGTGGACCTAAAGAAGAAGAAGGGAAAATATATATATATATATATATATCTCGCAAAAGACTGACTGAACTGCGATAAATGGGGTTTTTCCAAAGCTCTTCATAGCAACATATTTGGCCAATCAAATGGA